>CAUYLG010072895.1:0-120186 GCA_963573385.1 Cacajao melanocephalus
GACTTTCAGATTGGGTCTGAGTGGACGTCCGGCTTGTTGGTGATGAAGTTTTTTCTGTTTCTCAGTTTTCCTTCGGCAGATGCCCTTTCCCCACAGAGCTAGGCCTTCCCGGGTTCAGCCGTGCTTACTGTGAAACTCTCAGTCCTCAGCGCTTCCAATTGCTGTTCTTGTGGGGATGGGACCAGCTGAGCCTGACATAGGGGGCACCCAGTCGCATATACTCCGCACTGAGAAGCGCTGCGCCATGCCGGGGCACAGGCAAAGCAGCTGCGCCGGCCAAAAGAGTCGCGCTGGCGACCCGTGTGGCTCCTCCGCCAGGAATTTCCCAGTTTGTGTTCCACAGAAATTCGTCTGAAATTGCGGCGTCCACTCACTCTCTGTGCTTTCACTGGGAGCTACAATCCTGAGCTGTTGTTAATCGGCCATCTTGGATCTCTCCGCCCTATTTCTTAATGGACAGGAACAGGTCTATCTGAAAATGCCAGGACTGGATGCATTTAGGATTTGGCATTTTTAAAAAATATCTGCATTATAAATACCAGTTGAGCATCCCAAATCGATAAATCTGAGATCCAAAATGTTCCAATAAGCATTTTCCTTTGAGCGCCACATCAGTGTTTAGAAAGTTTTGAATTTTGGAGCATTTTGGATTTTGGATTTTCAGATTTGGGATGCTCAACCTGTGTGAGAGCCAGTGACTTCCTGTCTGAAAGGCTGAGAGAGAAGGGAAAAGGTCATTCGCAAAGACCTTTAGGAGGATATGGAGGAGCTACGTGTATAAAGGCCATAGAATTTAAATGAATTGAAGGGTTTTTAAGACAGAAGATTTGAAAACAGTAATAGAGTAACGGACTTTGTTGAAGGCTAGTATGTCTAGTGGCAGTGCTCTAATAAACACGAGAATGTTGTGTGAGGATGGTTGTGATTGGGAAGAATGTCCTCGAACATTCAGAATGCAGAATCCCTGGATTTAAGGAAAAGGTTACAAAAACCAAGTAACTAGTCGTTTATGTATTTCCAGAATCATCTATTATTTAATGTTGGCTTGATTCTTTTAATACCTGGCAAATTTTCATAGGTGTCTTAGAATCACAAAGAGATGAATATGGATCCTGGCTCCATCATTCAGTGCTCCATGACCTTGCTCAGGTTAGTGGCTTCTCAGAGCCTCAGCTTTCCATCAGTTAAAATACCTATACTTTAGATACTTTTAAAGATTATATTGCTTAACCCAGTCCAAACACACAGTAACTGCTCAAAAAACAGTAACTACCATTCACTCAGTGAACAATTACTGAGCACATACCAACGGAGGATAACATCAGCTATCTCTGCAAGGAAAGTTTATAGGCAAGACAGACATGCACACAACCAAGTCAGACTAGCTGTGGAAACTGTGGGCATGTTATCTGACCCCACTGATTGTAAACCTACCATCTGTAGAATGCACATAGTAAGAGTACGTACCTGACATGGTTGTGGTATGGATCCATGAGTTAATACACGTCAGGTGCTAAAAATAGCATATGGCAGGCCAGGTACAGTGGCTCACGCTTTAATCCCAGCACTTTGAGAGGCCGAGGTGGGTGGATCACCTGAGGACAGTAGTTCGAGACCAGCCTGGCCAACATGGTGAAACACTGTCTCTACTAAAAATACAAAAATTAGCCAGGCATGGTGTCACATGCCTGTAATTCCAGCTACTTGGGAGAACTTAGGCAGGAGAATCACTTGAACCTGGGAGGCAGAGGTTGTGTGAGCAGAGATCATGCCACTGCACTCCAGCCTGGATGATAAGAGTCAAACTCCATCTCAAAAAAAAAAGAAAAAAATAGAACAAGGCACACAGTTGATGATGATGATGATGATGATGTAGTAACGGTTACCTTTATGCATCAACTTGGCTAGTTCATGGGACCCAGACATGTGGTCAAATACCAGTCTAGTCATTTCTGTGAAGGTATTTTTTAGATGAGATTGACATCAAAATCAGTAGGCTTTGAGTAAAAAAGATTAATGTGTGTAATGTGGGTGGGGCTCATCCAATTAGATGGAGGCTTTAAAAGAAAAAGACTGAGTCCGCAGGGAAGAGGGAATTCTGCCATCAGACAGCCTGTGGACAAGACTGCAACATCAACTCTTCCCCGGGTGTCCAGCCTGCTGGCCTGCCTTGCAGATTTGGGATTTGCCAGTCCCCACAATTATGTGAACCAATTCCCTAATATGAGTCTTAGTGTCTTTACTCTCACTTTCCATAATATAATATATGCTTGTCAGGGAGTGAAATTCTATGGACTTTATACATGCAGCTTATCTGCATACACCTAGAATTACCTTTTTCCTTTCTTGCTCAGCCTTTCAAACCAGGACATCACTGGCAGTTATATGGGTAGAGTATTCCAAATCTGGAAATCTGAAATGCTCCAAAATTTGAAAGTTTTTGAGTGCCAGCATGATACTCAAAGAAAGCGCTGTCGCTCTCTCTCCCTCTCTCTCTCTCTCTTTCTCGGTCTGACATATCCTATTAATCTAATACAAATGCTATTTTGTTATTTTATTATTATTGTATGGCTAAGAAAGAAAGGAAGTATGAGAAATCAATATCACAAGCAAGATTTCTGCTTGATCAACTTTTCTGCATGGCCCTGGAAGGACTAACCTGTTTGATCTTGGTCCCATAAATACACTGGCAGAATGACAAGAAAAGTTACTTAATGCATACCTGGTCATTTCCTTTCTATTAGAAAATAAATAAAAACGCTTAATTAAGATAAACTTGGGTAACATTTAACCTTCCCAATGACATTGTGGGGCAAAGGTCTTTACACTTAACTCAGTTAATCACATAAACACAACTAAGTTCTTTGATCCAGGAGGGAAAAAGGGCCCCAGTGAGTCTCTTTACTCTGTTAAAGAACACCTAAGCTCCTCTCCTACAGAATAACTCATTTCAGATTAGATTGACATTATATTTAAGGAACACTTAAATATTTGCAACAAATTGAAATGAATCACCCAAGATGAAAAACCCAACTTCCACATTGCAGCTTTAGAAAGGCTATGATATACTGAAATAGAAACTACCAGTTGTCTTACTCTGAATGCCACATAGGAATGTGTATAGTGATTTGAAGCATCTGATACTCTGACTACTTCTGCGGCATTAATGAAACACTTTCAATGTAAAAAATGCAATCTGTATTTCTCTCATTATCTGTTTATAGCACTAATAAGAACCACTCTGCTCTACTGTCAGACTTCCATTGGGATAATTCTAAAGTTTTAAGAGTACATAAAAGCTTTATATTTAAGTCTTGCTCTCAATGATGGGTGTATTGTTCTGGTGGGGCCTATGTACCTTTAGATGAAAGTTAGATGTGTTATGCTATATGGATTTAAAAGCTAAATTTGGGGAAACAAAATTCCTCAACAAATACTAAGACCTTAGATTTTTCAATAACTTCCACTCCCAAATGCGTATGTCTGATGTGGCAAATGCCTCATGCTACAATCTGAAGTCAGGACACCCAATGCTCCAGGGTTTCTAGACACCTCTGCATGTGAGTGTGAATAGGGTCTATGTATGCTGGTACACATAATCTGCTAGATAGGCTTTCTTCTGGGATTATAAAGTATTTTACAAAATTAAGCCATGAGAATAAGACTGCTCTGAAATGGACAGAATATTCCAGTTTTCCATATTATCTTCACAATGTTAGAGGCGTTTGAATCAGAGCAACTCCATCTTGAATAGAAGCTGGGTAAAATAAGGCTAAAACCTACTGGGCTGCATTCCCAGATGGTTAGGCATTCTAAGTCACAGGATGACATAGGAGGTCGGCACAAGATACAGGTCCTAAAAACCTTCTGATAAAACAGGTTGCAGTAAAGAAGCCGACCAAGACCCACCAAAACCAAGATGGCGATGAGAGAGACCTCTGGTCATCCTCACTG
Organism: Cacajao melanocephalus; assembly: GCA_963573385.1. Classification (NCBI taxonomy): domain Eukaryota; kingdom Metazoa; phylum Chordata; class Mammalia; order Primates; family Pitheciidae; genus Cacajao; species Cacajao melanocephalus. Next base: position 3,955 of record CAUYLG010072895.1, read on the forward strand.
CTACACTCCCACCAGCACCATGACACTTTACAAATGCCACGGCAATGTCAGGTTTTAAAAGGGAGTCATAAATAATCCACCCTTTGTTTAGCATATCTTCAAGAAATAACCATAAAAATATACACCCAGCAGTCCTTGGGGCTGCTCTGTCCAAGGATAGCCACTCTTTTATCCCTTTACTTTCTTAATAAACTTGCTTTAGCTTTGCGCTGTGTACTTGCCCTGAATTCTTTCTTGCACAAGATCCAAGAACCCTCTCTTGGGCTCTGGATCAAGACCTCTTTCCTGTAACAGTGTCAAAAACCAAAACCAGAACTAGAACTAGGAGGCGATTCCAGTTTGTGATTCTTTCTGTCTGTCATACACCCCCACCTGTCTTTGTCTGGTGCCCACCTGATCCGGGCTCCCATCTGTCTGCTGCAACACTCTGGGACCACTGGAAAGGAAATCAGAAAAGGCTGATGGAGGCTAAAGACACTGTGCTACAGCAGGAGCGTTCCCAGGCATTAGAGGCTGTGCGTCTGAAGCCCTGGGTGGGGAACGTGAACTCTTGCTGAGAGCACATCAGGAACAACTAACCCCTGACAAGAAGGTGGGTCCCACCAAGGGCTACAGACAGTGACCATAGGGGAGTTTCTCTGGCAAACCGTCAGAGAGAAAAAGAAAACAATTATCTCAGCAAGACTCCGAACTCACAGGACAGACAGCAAGGATTCTTTAGATTGGGCAGCTCTCGCTGCTATGAAAGGCTTCACCTGAAAGAAAGACTGAACTGTCCCATGGGCAGTTTAATGACGTACCACACTATTGTTATTTACTGTACTTATTGGAGCAGCCTAGCACACCATGTAAAGCAAACCTACTAGAATTTTACATGACCTTAGGTATATATGGTGGCAGTCTGCTAGCTGCATTATCATGACAATCCATTCTTCCATTCTTCCATTCTTCATGACTAACAGCCCCTGAATTTTTTTGGATGAGGCAATGTATCCCACTTAAAAACTGTATTTCCCAATTTCCACTGCGACTACACATGTGACTAAATTCTGTTTAATAAGATCGAAGCAGCTCTATCTGGGGGCTTCTGACAAAGTTTCCTAAGTGGGAACTCAGCTAAAACCCCCATTCTGTCCTTCCTCCTTCTTCTTCCTTCCTATCAGGAATAGAGACGTGATGGCCGGAACCACAGTATCTTGTGATGGTGAAGCAATTTTGAGAATAGAGTCACACACTGAGGATGACATAATAAAAAAGAATCAATCTGGGGCGCTGATGACATCACGGAGCCTCTGCTCCACCCCTGCAGCACCTACCTCTATACTTCATGGCATGTGAAAGAAAACACAAATATCATTTTGACAAAACCATTGATTTTCTTCCACAGACGACTGCAATTCCTAACTGCACGAATGGACACTGAATACACAGATACAACACATATATAAGTGTAAGCAGCCTGTTGAGATCAACCAATCAATCATTGAAAGATTATCTCCCAGGCGGCAGCAGTCTAGTGAATCATTCAGCACCTGCCGAGTGCCTACTTATGAGCCAAGTGTTGAAGATAAGAAGGTGGATGAGACACAGCTCATGCCCTCAAGGAAATGACGATCTGCTGGAGGTCACACTCAGGACATAGCGGTACCTGTTGTATGAACACGTAAGATACACATAGTACATCCATTTAACAGATGTCTGTTACACACCTACTGAGTGCTGCTAGGCACTGTCCTAGGGCTATAAACATGGTCTACGTTTGAGATGGCATGGGGCAGAGCAAGTTGGAGGGTGGAAAACAAAAATAATAAAGAAGAAAATTAAGGGACAAGACAACTTCAGAAAATAAGAGTGATGTGATAGTGACTGACTGCTGTGAACTATTTTAGACATGGTGGCCAGAAAAAGCTTCTCTGTAAAGGGAATATTTAAACTAAGATTATGAATGAAGCAGGGGGTGGGAGGGCACGGGTCACAGCACAGGGAATGGCTTGTGAAGGGCTTGGGGAAGAACATTTTTGGCAGAAGGAAGAGCAAGTAGAAAGGCCCTGAGGCCGGAATAGGTCAGACAGAATGTTAGAGGGTAGTGCTCACGGCTGAGAGAGAAGCTTTGATTGCGGGGAAAGGGAGACGTCAAGGAAAGTTTTCCAAGTTGCCCTTGACTGCAACCAAGTCTTCCTCCTCTCTAGAGCCAGGGAGATTCCCATCAGAGAAGGAGCACAGCTGCCTGAACCCCCTCTCCACCCATCCGGCCTCACAGCTGGCTCAGTGACACCATGATCTGTGCCTTAATCCCAATATATTTTCCTTCCCTGAAGAGCAATATGGATGCCCCCTCCCTCCAAGTATGAGACTTGAGCTGGCGGGAAGAAGAAATCCCTCCTTCTCCTTCTGCATTAGAGAAAACTATTTTTCAGCAGCACTACCACTTCAAAAGCGGTTGTCCTGAATAAGAACCAGCCTGCTTTCAGATCAAGGTCCATACAAAAGCTCACTAAAACACCACTCCTGTTCGAGGTTTGCCCAGTACCACAGTTCAAAAGGATCAACCCCACTGTCATGGGTCACAGTCCATGCCAGTGTAGAAGAGCAACAGCCCCCACTATCTAAAGCTGCAGAGAGCACCAGGCAGGATAAACTGACGCAACCCATCCCTTTACTCCAAAACCCTAAGCTGGGACCCCGCGAGGGTCCACGAACACACACGAGCATGCTGGACAGCGTCTGCAGTCCTGGGTATCCTCCAATAGCTTCATGACAAATACCAAAAAGATGATGACATCCCTAATCTTTTGGTTTAGTCACTATTATTTACCTATCAGGAAATGCACTAGAAGTGCACAAGCCACAGAACCAACTTGGCTTCGGGGGCGATACATCTAATTTTCAATGAATGGTGGTGTTATTATATAAACAGTGATTCTTTGATCAGTAAAAGAAAATCTGACACTGCCTTCTTCCCAAACCCTAGCTCTTTTCCTCTGAAAACAATGACTTTATCAAGTGAACAAGTTTTTGCCTAATTTAACAAAGACTCTTTCTTTCCTTTCATAGATTCACTGCACTAAATAATTGTCAGATTATTACCTGTTGGTCTATTTCTAGTGAATTCTACTTGGTTAAAAAAGAAGTCGAATGCAGAATCGTAATTTTTCACTGGTTTTCTACTAAACCTCCACTCAATGTTCTTGGTCTCCCGTCTAACAACGGAGCTGATGACAGTTGAGTGGAGTCTTCCAGTAATTTCTCCCAGGTAAATGTTTCAGTTAAAACTGAGACTACATGATAATTTTTCCAACTTAAGTCTGTATTCCAAGTTTGTTTTTTTTTTTGATACAGGGTTTTGCTCTGTTCCCCAGGCTGGATCACAGTAGCGCCGCCACGGCTCAGCAGCCTCGATCTCCTGGGCTCAAGTAATCCTCATACCTCAGCCTCTCAAGTAGCTGGGACTATAGGTATGTACCACCACACCCAGCTAATGATTTCAAATTTTTGTAGAGAAAGGGTCTCCCTACATTACCCAGGCTGGTCTTGAACCCCTGGGCTCAAGCCATCCTCCCATCTCAGCCTCCCAAACTCCTGGGATTACAGGCATGAGGCACTGCACACCCAGCTCTATTCCTGTTTTTGTCTGGTTGTTCATCTGCATCTGACTGAGTATGGCCTATCCACCTCACCCAGTTCTGTCTTCCATAAGCTCTCTGTGTTTAATGTCAGCTAACATGTATTGACTTTTTGTTCTATCTGCCAAAATTGGGATTGGAGTTGAGTATCTTGAGTTGGGGTTGATTATATTCTTTCCATGTTGTCACGCTGTGAATATTTTTCACTGTAAAATTAAAGATATTTAAATACATTATCTGCTCGCCCACAAAAACCCTCACTTCTTCAGAAACACAGAGGTTGGTCAATGCTTCCCATTCCACTGAATTCACACACCCTGCTGGGAATCCAGTGATGAATGGAGCATGCGGAGGGTCAGCCTCTCCTTCCATGAAGGTTAAGATGTTTATTTTTAAAGAAATCTAGTCTACTACTTTTTGCTTTTTTAATTCCTTAGAACTCACACACTATGAACCACGCACTCACATGCTATGAACCATGCTTGGGAAAGGTACAGGAAGCATAACACGAGGCATCGGGTGACAGAGCTGCCGGGGGCTCCCCCTAGCCAGAGTGACATATAGTCAAGGGTCCACAGGACCCATGTCCAGAAAGACTTTTTTCCAGCAAAATATAATAATCAAAATTTAAAATACATATTGTCTTACACTTAAGAGACAAAAGACATAAACCATAAGAAGCTAATTATTGGATTTTTTAATAAACAGAGAAAATGCAGCCGTAAGGAGTTCATGTGAGTCCTTTGAGTGGAATTCATGCATTTATGTATTCCCACTCATTGGATGCCTATACATGTAGGTGCTGTGTTAGTGCTGGAGTAACAAAGGCACAACCTGCACCCTGCTGTTGGGGAGACCTCGCCCTTAGACACGAGCACGTGCAGAGATAATTCATGCAGTATGATAACGCTGGTGCAGAGATGCAAACCAAGCACACAGGAACCAGCAATCAATCACAAAACAGCCTTTGGCTGGGTGTAGGAAGACCACATTAGCATACAGATGCTTCAGTCTTCTTCACACACAGAATTAGCAAAACTAGCAGCAAAACAGATCTTCGACCAGGTAAAGCCAGTAGCTTAATCAGACTCCAAAATAAGTATTTACACTTTCCTTGACGACTCATGGCAAATATGAACCTCCTATTTCTGCTGATGGAGCAAAAAGCGGAGGTCAAAGAGCCTCCCTGGGTCTCTCAGTTCCCATCACACTTTCTCACCTATGAGGTCCGGCTGCCCAGCCAGGCATCCCAATGGCTCCTACCCTGGGAGTCATCAGGTTTGGTCCCTTTTCTTCTCTTCATGAAGGCAATGAACAGGAAGGCAGTTAGTAGCAGTTCCTACTTTCTACTTGCTCAATTTTTACCTCCTGCTTTCTAGCAGGGAAAAATGAGAAACTCTCCATCGGCCTCACCTTCACTGGAGAAACTGTATGTGATCCAGGTTATATAAACAACTTTTCCTTCAAACAGCTTCTTGTGGACTTTATAACTTCGTCTACCAGTATTGTTACAGATGCCTCAGCTTTAAACTCTGAGATAGATAATTGTTATAGGAGCCATACTCTCAGAAAGTAAGCCATGCTTGGGGTTTAAACACAGAGGCTGTCAACAAAAACCCTCGCAGCCACTCAGCACTTATCAGAAAACCTGTGAAGGATGGGACAGAGAGATCCAGCACACCCAGCGGAAGTCTGGATGATGCTCAAAATATAGCTGTTGAATGATTAGTATTAATGACCATGTATGTATCTTGAAGAGGCAGATTATAGGGAAACCACACAGGCAGCAACAGAGTGATAAAAAAGATGGGGATGGGGATGGGGCCAGGCTCATGCCTGTAATCCCAGCACTTTGGGAGGCTAGGGCAAGCAGATCATTTGAGGTCAGGAGTTTGAAACCAGCCTGGCCAACATGGTGAAACCTCATCTCTACTAAAAATACAAAAAAATAAGCCAGGAGTGGTGGCAGGTGCCTGTAATCCCAGCTACTTGTGAGGCTGAGGCAGAAGAATTGCTTGAACCCAGGAGGTAGAGGATGCAGTGAGCCAAGATTACACCACTGCACTCCAGCCTGAGTGGCAGAGCAAGACTCCTTCTTAAAAAAAAAAACAATGGCAAGATGGAACACGAGGAGGCTCTGACTTCTGACGAAGTGTTCAGGATGCCCCACTGTCTGCAGAATTTCCCCATACCCCCAAAGACACAGGAAAGCAAATTAATTTGGGGTACGCTAATTTGAAATCAATAATAGATAAATAGGAATTAGGCCAAACTTTATGTTTTTTACTACACATGTAAAATGATCTGTTGGAGGAAATAACGAACCAAGAGTTGGTGTGTAAGATAAGTCATACTCAACCTACTCAGGAGACTGGAGTATCTCAGACATCTCTGCATCCACAATTTTATACAAATAACTAATAAACTAATCACAAACCATTAAGGCAGTGACTATGTCTTTCACTTGTGTGTCACTCAAAGGGCCTTGTCCCGCATTCTAAGCAAAATGATCTTCATTAAAATATGTCACTTATGGGCTTCTACTTGGCAACATGTTGGTCATCTCCTGCAAGGAAATAAATTATTTGATTAAGTCCTTCATAGGTAAATATTTATTCAATACCAGTTATGTGCAAAGCTCCGTATTAAGTGCAACAACTGAATATAAAGGCACATAATATATCTGTACGAATATACGGGATATAAAGTCAGAAAGTGAACATCCACATGCACACTGAGTGAAGACGTCACAGGAAATGGAGGTGCGATCTGACCGGGGAGATCAGAGGGAGGCATTCAGGACCAGTCTGGGGAATGCACAAGATTCTGGCATACGGCGATAAGATGGAAAGCCTGGCACAGGGGCCACGGGCAACACTGAGACATTTGTTTTCCTCAGTACATGGAATAAATGAAGTGGTGGGGTTAAGGGAATGACTCAGAAGAAAGAACATGGACTCAGCACAGAGCATCCTGCAGCTGAGATCAGGCATCTAGATTTGGCATTCCAGAGTGTGTCACTGAATGCTTTTAAACCAGGAAGGTTGTGACAATTATATTCAAAAGCGATAAAACCAAATTGCTTCTTTAGTCCTCCATAACCTAAGGGAGCCTCCTTCAGGTTGACTGACTCCCCTCTCCTATACAGGTCTGTGCTGATGAGAGGCTGCTCTACAGGTCATCGTCTAGGGTGGGACTAGGCACTCTCTGTTTTGTGGGTGAGGTTCACTGCCTGTTGTGACTGCCTGTGTCCACCTTTTTCCCAAGGGTGACCTGACTGCTCCCCACCTGCGGTGCTCAGTTCCCACATAACTCACCCCTTTATGAAGCTCCAAGTTTTGGAGACTCCTACCCTTAACACATCCTGCAACAACTGCTCATAGTGCCTCGGGTTCCATTTCACTGCCCCATTACGTATTTTAATTTTTGCAGCACAGCACAGTTTTAGGGCCCTGGTTGGCTTTATATGCAAATAACATGAATAATTTTCTTTGATGTTTTATTCTATTGTGTTTCATTTGGAATAGAGAGACTCAAAGGAGGAAGGATGATGAATGAGAAAAGAAGGCAGCAAGTACCTCCATGTAAGGTGTTCTAACTGAAATCAGCTTTTGGCAGAATCTCTGTTACCCCCCAAAATCAACCTCCTTGCCTAATTCTCAAGAAGAATAAAACTTCTCCAGACAGAGCCTGAAAGCCCAGAGCAGGGCAAGCAGCTTTGTGCAGCCTCCTCTCATCCCAAACCAGCAGTCCACGTAGAATTAAACCAGTCTCAAAACATACAATTTAAAAAATCAGACCAAAAACCCCAAACTGTCTTCTGTATCATGAGCTCACAACAAGATCCAATCTTCCTGATTAGAGCAATATGAATACTGGGAAAGAAATGTGTGAAAACTTCCAAAGTATTTTCAATTTAACTCCTCCAAAGTAACTCTTATTTGGGAAAAATAAATGTAAATATGTAACAGAGTGCCTTTGTTTCAATTGACAGTAATATTTGACATAGTGTTTATTTCAGTTAGGAGGTTATGCCAGGGCACAAGGGGTAAGTCCATGGATTTGGTGGTCAGAATATCTCAAGATTTAAATCCTAGCTCTGCCACTTTCAAGGGTGACCTTAAGCAAGTAACTTAGTGTTCAGATTCCTCATCTGTAAAATGGAAAAATCATATTACCAACACAACGGGGTTATTAAGAATCAAGTGAAATACTTGCATATAAATGTTCTTAACACATCCATTTAGGGTATTTTATTGCTTCTAGTATTCATATATCTACACTGTTTTTTAACTATTTCTATCTCCTTAAGTAAAATATTTGTTTCTTTTTAGTTCATCTAAAGTAGTGGTCCTCTTTTTGACACTACAAACCGATTTTGTGGAAGACGATTTTTCCACAAATTGGGGAGAGGGGGGAGGATGGTTTTGGGATGATTCAAGGGCATTATATTTATTGTATACTTTATTTCTGTTATTATTACGCTGTAATATAGAATGAAATAATGATATAATTCACCATAATGTAGAAACAGTGGGAGCCCAGAGCTTGTTTTCCTGCAACTAGATGATCCCATCTGGGGGTGATGGGAGACAGTGACAGATCCTCAGGCATTAGATTCTCATAAGGAAAAACCTAGATCCCTCGCATGTGCAGTTCACAATAGGGTTCCCACTCCTATGAGAATCTAATGCTGCTGCTGATCTGAGCTCAGGCAGTAATGCCAGCGATGGGGAGCTTCACACAGATGAAGCTTTGCTCACTTGCCAGCCACTTACCTTCTGCTGTGTGGCCCGGCTACTAACAGGCCACTGAGCAGTACTGGTCCATGACCCAAGGGTTGGGGACTCCTGCCCTAAAGGCAGAAGAATAGACAAACTTTAGGGAAATATGTGGACTCCACTGGTGTATGAATATTCTAAATACTCATAACTCTTACAAATATTTCAAATATCAAATAATGGAATAAAACGTCTTTCCACATCATCACACATAACCATGAAATGACATCCAGGTACTGAAATCACCTCTACTCTTCTATTTTCCCTAGCCACAATAAAGAAATTCTAAAACATCCAATCTCTGACATTAGCAATTTGATTTATAAGATACAGACACCACCACATTACTAACAAAGTGACTTTAGCTAAATCGTATTTACATGTGCAACTGCATCAATTCAGTTTGGACAAATAATTACACAATTGTGCAGAAACATTAAATGTAACATAATAGTAAGAGTAAATGGATTATGTCTATACTCTTTTCCTTTGCCAAGTATTTCTGCATGTGTGGTTGGAATTCTGGTTTTTGTTTGTTTTTTATTTTAACCTGTCAAAAAATAAGGGAGAAATAAATTAAAAGAGTTAGCATATGGGTGACTATATGGTAGAGGTTCTAAGAGAGGAAGAATGAAAATAAATGGGTTGAATCTGAATATTCTCTGGTGAAAGCCATATAAAGTCACTGTATTCTGTATACCAGAGCCTGGGTCATGTTTGTTTCCTGAATGAATGATCACAATAATTCATTGCTACTACTAAAAATGAAGATAATATGACTGAATGAAAATTCAGAGGGATTTTTCTTCTTTTTCACTAAATTGTCATATCCATGAAATCATTTTATCTTACAACCCCAAAATAAGGACAGATTTAACTATTCCAAATTCATAGATTGAGAATTTATGCATCCATTTAGCAAATATTTCATAAACACCTACTATACATAATTATAATCAGACATATCAATATGTGAATTTTAAACTATGTATTATTTATGTTTCTTGCCTTACTGCGACAAACTCTTGTGAAGCTGAAAACGTACTTCCTGTCTACGACAAATAAAATCCAATTTCCAGACAGAAAACTGAAGTTGAAAAAGATAATGAGACTACATATGTCTACATCCAAACACATGTGCCTGTGTGCACACATGTACACAGATGTCCCTTTATTATCTGATGTGGTGTCCAGAAGGGGCTGCACAATATGAATCCACTGAAACAGAGGTCAAAGTTATGTACTCAATAGTGAAATAAGCTTTTATTTAAAGACTAAGAGAAATTTATTTTATAGCTTAACATTTTTTAATGTTCTAATTGAAACTATACATTCACTCTTAAGCAAATAATGAATCAAGTCGTAATTATTTTCCAAAATAATTTTTCTGACAAGAATTATATGGTTTCCCTTGAAAATATCTTTCTGATTTTGTATTCATAAAGCGGATCATTTTTGCGAAAATAACTAAGGGTTTCTGCAATTCTTGCAAGAGCTTCTCTTTTTTTAAGATTCCTCCTATGCCATCATCCACTCAATTTTCTCTTTAATTACTAACTTGCCTAACTCTGCCAAACGCTCATTTGCCAGTGGCTCTGCCTGCGATGCGAGCAGCTCTCCAACATCACTTTCACTGACATCGGGAAAACCTGTATTTTCATAAGATTTATACTTCATATTTCCAAAATGCATTGTACTTGCAATTTCTTAAAAGATGTTTACAACAATCTATTAGTGAAGGACAAATAGAATGAATGGGTACAAGAAATGGCAGGTTAGGAAAGAGGGATGTTTGAGTAGGGACCAGTTTTACAAATGCTCAATTTATTAGTAAATACTGTCATATTACAATAACTTTTTATTTTATTTTAATTGATTGATTGAGACAGAGTTTCACTCTTGTTGCCCAGGCTGGAGTGCAATGGTGTGATCTCGGCTCACTACAACCTCCGCCTCCTGGATTCAAGTGATTCTCCTGCCTCAGCCTCCCGAGTAGCTGGGACTACAGGCTTGTGCCACCACGTCCGGCTAATTTTCATATTTTTAGAGGAGACGGGGTTTTGCCATGTTGGCCAGGCTGGCCTCAAACTCCTGACCTCAGGTGATCCGCCCGCCTTGGCCTCCCATTACAATAACTTTTGATTGTCTCTGCAACCCTGGAACTGACTGAATTCTCCGAGAATAACAGCTTGAAGGACATAGAAAGAAGTAAGTTGCCTTGCTTAGAGAGCAAGAGGTACAGGTTTGGTTTCTCTCCCTTTACTTCAGAAAGGCCTTTGCTTTCTGGTATGGTTTGGATCTGTGTCCCCAACCAAATTTCATGTCGAATTAGAATTCCCAATGTTGGAGGTGGGGCATGGTGGGAGGTGATTGGATCATGGGGGATCTCCCCTTTGGTGCTGTTCTGGTGACAGTGAGTCAGTTATTGCAAGATCTGGTTACCTAAAAGCGTGTAGCACCTCCTCCAAACCGTTCCTCCTGTTCTGACCATGTAAGACGTGTCAGCTTCCCCTTCACCTTCCACCATGATGGTAAGTTTCTTAAGGCCACCCCCCCAAAAGCCATCATGCTTCCTGTACAGCCTGTAGAACCCGGAGGCAATTAAACCTCTTTTCTTTGTACATTACCCTGTCTCAGGCATTTCTTTACAGCAATGTGAAAATGGACTAATCCACTTTCCAAGCTCCTAAACCCTCTTGTGGCCCCCTCTGTCCTGATGCCCCCATCATGAAAGTGCCCTGCCTTGGCTGACCTCCCATGTCTTACTTTTCCTCCTTCCATGACTACCAGTCCCATGCGTTATTATTTCTAGGCATTATTAGAAAAATAAATACATCAAAATATAAATAAGTTATATAAAAATTATATAAAAACTCATCTGAACAGTACCGTTTATGACGAAAAGGGTGAGCCTGCAGAAGCCCTCCCAAATGTCTCATGTGTCATGTTTTCCTTTACCAGGGTCCTTCTGCTCCTTATTCAAAGGACTGACTCACTCATGCAAGGCACCTACACCCTCCTGGTCAGGAATGTGAGTGTGGAGGGCAGGTGGCCTGGGTGCAAATCCTGCCTCTCAAATGTACTATGTGATGGCAGGCGAGTTGTGTTTCAGTTCAATCATCCTGTGTTTCAGTTTCCTTATCTGTAAAATGGAGATAGTCATAGTGCCATACTTACTCTGATGAGTAATAGGATTAAGTGATAAGATAATAAGTGGAAAGTGCTCCAAGGTGCTTGGGTACCAAGTGCTAGTCTTTACCAGGAACATCAAACACCAACTGGTGCTCAAAAAACGACACGCCCCATGCTAAGGCCTGGAAATACAGAGATCATATGCATGCCTCAGACCTGAAAAGGGTTCTAAGACTGTAGAACTCTAAAGGCATCTTCATATTCACAAGATGTGCAATTTGGGGATGGGGGAGCTGGGATGGACATTCAGTGCCACTGGTGTCTCCTGGCACCTCTATGACTCTGGATTGGGCATCTCTAATGTCTTTAGACTTTCCGTCACTAGAAAAAAAGATGGAGACAATATACCCTAATTCACAAGGTCTTTGGAATGAGTATGGCATCTAAGACACATTTGAGAAAGCGTCTAGAAGAGACGTCACCCCAATACTTGCAAATGTTCATTTCCCTTCTTTTCTTTTTAAAAGATTTAAATGTAACATGCAAATACCTAGAAGAAGATGTGCCATTTAAATAAAAGTGCTCTGTGATTAATTTTAAATCCTATGTCCAAACTACAAGTCCTAGAAGACTGAGGATCCATAATAGCTTCTCAAATTCCTCAAAATTTATTTTTTCACCCTGTACTGAAGTGGCTTACCAAGGAACTAAGAAAGTTATATTATAGTACCCATTCTGGGGCTGTTTTATGTAGAAGAAGAGAAAAATACCCGTTTCCAAAAATAGGTAATAAAATGAAGTGAAAATGAGAGGTGAAGTGAGGAATGGCAAGAACTGTAGAACCAAATCAATGGGCTGGACACATGGGAGACCATGAGGGGCGATGTGGGAAGAACCCAAGTGGGAAGCTGGGCTTCCACTGACTTTACCTCCACATCACCAGGCTTCTCTGGCATGTTCCTTTGATCAATGGTCCAAAATGGGAGAGACTCAGCTCTTACCCATGCACCTGCAGAGTGACTTGGGACACACAGTAAATGCTTACTCAGCACAGAGAGCCTGTACTGGTAGGTCAGATTGCTAGACAAGGCCATGGCCTAAGTTGCCTTCTATACTTATTTCAGGGACTTTATTTCTATGTGTAAATAGAGTAATGTGGATCCTTTACCACTACCGGACACAAATGAGAGACCTCAAAGAATAAGTACTACCAACAGAGGGTCAGTGATGTGTTTCTGTATACATTTAGCATTATCTAAATACAAGGGCATTAAAATGCATGGTACAAAAGAAACCTACTTAATTAACAATTTGCCATTCTGATAATTATACACAGAAGGCATTGCTTAGGTTTTTCTATCTTTAGTCACATTTTAGGGCTATTCTGATTTAAAAGTATACAGAAGATAGATTTCATATATTTTTGCAATAAACTGTGACTTACACATAACACAAATCCTGAAACTTTGTAGAAATGTTAACAAGGTAACTGTATAACATACAAAACACTATAGGGAAGTATAGTGTTTAGAAATGCTTCAATTATCACCAAGGTGATGTAGTTAAATGAGGATAATAAAATATAATTAAACATTAATTACAGAAACTATCAAAAATAATTGACTTGTACAAAGCACAGCACTCCTATTAAAAAGAAACTGATGGATAATAAAATATACAGAGTATTCTGTCCTCTAGACATAATTATTCCAAGGCAGCAATTAAATTTATAGAAAACTGTTAAGTTTCTTCTGTGACGCTTTACTACTGACGTTTTGAGTAAGAATTGCCTCCAAAAAATTCTCATGATTGTTTAACATCTTAATAAGTGCTGCCATAAACTCAAATATATGTGTTATAAATTTAAAAAGATGAACTTTTAATGTGCTTATGACTCTGCTACATTTGTCATATTTCTGTTGTCCACAGGACTGACTTTTGCTCCAGTTGAGAATGTCTTAATATTTCTATAGCCAAATCTTAGCACAGTTTAATACTGAAGAAAAATTTAATGCTAATGCAAAAATAATATTCTGCAGAAAGACTGGCAGAATACATTTTTATTAACAATTACTAGTCCACTTTTCTGATACAATTTTGTTTCTTCATCATTTAAGGAAGCCGGACACCATTCCATGAAATCATTCCAGTTGTCTTCTGGGAAGCATTATGTTTTTAAAAGGCTACAAAAATCTCTCCTTTTGGCCTTATATATATTCAGAGAGTGCAGAGAATTCTCTACATAGAGGCAGTTGTAAACACAAACTTCTTTACACTGCTGCTGGGGGTGAGAGAAGAATAGGGTATATTTTTATACTGACAAATGTTTTAACTACTGAAAAATGAACATGACTTTAGTAGGTAAAATTATCATGTACAGGCATCAGAAAGGCAAAATAAAAGCAGAAAAATTGAGAACTGTGTTTGGAGAACAGCCTTCAAAAATCCAATTGTATTTCATTTTTCCTTCTCATTTAGTCTTTTGGTTTTGATCTGTAAAAGATTCTTTAAAAATATATTGCTTTAGTCCAAAGATACCCCAAGCACAAGTGAAGATAATATTACAGGGACATTAAATTAAGGAAAGAACCAACTGATATGTGTCTGAGAGAAGAGCTACAGGTAAGAGACTGGGGACAAAGGAGGAAGACACTATTAGCAAGCACTGGCGCCCTCCTTTATTGATGTGGGGGAGAAGTCTGAGTCCCAGAATGAATACTTCCTGAAACAGAGCTGAAACGGAACTGTGATGGACATGTCAAGTGAACCCTGATATCAAAACCCACTGAACCGGGGGGTCTGTTTGTTACCAAAGTGTAACTTAGCATAAGCTGACTGACACAAAGCCTAACATCTAGTTTTTATAAGCAAGTTATGGTTTAAGGTCCTGATTTTAAATGACTACAAAAGTTATCTTTCACCTGCAAAGCCTTGTTTTTACATTAAAATAAATTTAAATGATTTGGCATCATTCCTTAAATATGCCGGATTTTGACAACTCAAAATTATACCACTAAAGAAGTTCCAGAGACATGTGTGTTCATCATCCATCTCTATTCATGACAGAACATTTCAGCATAACTGAGCAAGAGGCAGTTTTATACCTGGAGTGGGGCGCTAGGCAATTTTGGCAAGGAGTTTCTGAAAGAGGAATAGAAAATGGAATAAGAAAGTAATTGATATTATATGGAAATTCACCACTGTTGCTGCCTTTGACTGAAGAGGAAATGTGAGTTGTACGCCGTAAGAATCACAATGTAAAACAGGTTAAATATAAAACAAAATAATATAAGCACCTACCCACAAAAATTAAAATTTATGGAAGATTCGGCAGAAACAGCTGAGAGTGGTGCTCAATAAATCCCAGACCCTGTGCTAAAGCCTTGGGCTACAAAGATAATATGCATTCTGTTGCCTGTGAAATCTGAAAGGGATCTGTAACTGCATGAATCGCAAAGGCACCCTCACATTCACAGGCTGTGTGTGGGCGTGTGTGTGTGCAGACACGTACATGCATTTTTAGGTAGAGACCAATTAGATACCTTATTTCATTCAATGCAGACCCCTGAAAATCTGGGCGGTCATTCCCCTGTTATTTTTAAACAATTTATCACTCTTACAGGAAAGGAAATAATGCTTAACACCTAACGGTGGCATGCAGAAATCAATTAAAATCTAAAGACAATAATCCAGCGTGATATTTCACTTAAATTTACCTCCACAGCCTGTCAAATTAGAAAATTCATTTATGTATGTGTGTGGGCTGTGGATGGGGGAGAAAACAGAGCACAGAAGGGAGTCATTATATTTCTTTACAAAATAAAAACGACACGGTGCAGTCACAAAGACACCAGCCCTTTGGTGTTGGCCTCCAGAGCGTTCACGAGGCAGCACAGTCTCCAAAGATGGTGTAAAGTTTTAAAAGGACCAACTGGCCCATCCAGGTTAGAAAGATCTTTCACTAGAGCCATCTGTGACAGACAATAAAGAAACCACTGTCAGGCTGTGAAGGTTTGTAGAAGACATGCACATTAAGTCTTTTTCAGAGGGGAGTTTACTGAATGTACGGGGACAAAGGCTTGGTCCTGTTCTGCTTAAGGAACCCTCAGCATCTGATGCGGGGAGCAGGGGGTCTCTGGACGGCAGGCCAGGACTTCAGAAGCAGGCAGCAGGCCTGGCCCAGTCACACTCAGTCACTGGGGCTAAGGTCAGTGTGACATGCTTTTTAGATGCTTAAAGAATTCTTAGTAGATCTCACTTTGCCACAGTAATTACAACAGGATGGCTTTCAAACTCCTAGGTACTGTTACCCCTAGAATGAGGAAACTGGTCATTGTGCTGTATCCTGCCCCAATAAGAACACTGTTTTAAGTTTCAGACACACTGCAAGAGGGACACCATCCAAAAAGACCAAATGGAAACACAGACTTCAGAAATGTTGACGGACTTAGGGAAACCATAGATGTAAAGTCTGGAAAAATTGGTGGAACTGAGTAGTTATCTCAAAAAACTGGGGGACACAGGTGGGGTTTGGTGGCTCATGCCTGTAATCCCAGCATTTTGGGAGGCTGAGGCGGGCATATCACCTGAGGTCAGGAGTTCGAGACCAGCCCGGCCAACATGACAAAACTCCGTTTCTACTAAAAATATAAAAATTAGCTGGGCATGGTGGCACATGCCTGTAATTCCAGCTACGACAGGCTGAGGCAGGAGAATTGCTTGAACCTGTGAGATGGAGGCTGCAGTGAGCCAAGATCGCATCACTGCACTCCAGCCTGAGAGACAGAGAGAAACTCTGTATCAAAAAAGAAATTAGATAACAATGTAATACAATTCAATAAATATTTACTGAGCAACTTCCAGGTGGACAATCCTATGCTAAGTATCATGGTGGGAAATGCAGAGACCGATAAGAAACAGCTACTGTTCTTAGAGAGTCTGCAATCTAAATGGGGGATGGGAGAAGGGGAGGTTGGAAATAAGCAAGTAACAAACACAAAACAGGCCTATGGGTGGAAAAGACCATGTTTCACTAGAGGACCTTTCTGGGAAATAGGATTGTGGGAGCCAGAGGATTTTTGAGGGGAGGGTAAGGAGTAAGAACATTATCAAGGCCAGGTACAGAGGTTCATGCCTGTAATCCCAGCATTTTGGAAGGCTGAGGCAGGAGGATTACTTGGGCCCAGGAGTTCGAGACCAGCCTGGGAAATATAGTGGGACCCCAGCACTATAAAAAAATAGAAATATTAGCCAGCCATGGTTCATAGCTACTTGGGAGGCTGAGGTGGGAGGATTGATTGAGCCCAGGAGTATGAGGCTGCAATGAGCTGTGATTGTGCCACTGCACTCCAGCCTCAGTGGCAAAGCGAGACTCTGTCTCTAATAAATAAATAAAGGAGAGGAGAACAAGAGTAAATGCTGAGCAGGCAAGAACCAAATGCTCTTAGAGAAGAAAAAGGAGGTTACAATTTAATCAGCTTCCTTTCTATCAAAAGGCTAAGTCCTAAGTAGTTTGAATTCTAATGTAACACTGCTTTTGTTGTTGTCTGTATTAGAGACAGGGTCTTGAGCACCACCATGCCCAGTTAATTTTCATATTTTTTGTAGCAAGACTGTCTCAAAAAAAAAGAACATTATCAAGAATAGGACAAAGAGTCAGAAAACAAATTGTATGGGGCTGGAAAATATCAAGAATAGTCTAGTTTTGCCTGGAAAATAGGGCTTGACAAGAAAAGACATGAAAGATTAGCACGTCTAACACATATTTCCAAGGCATATTTGTACTTAAAAAAATGTTATAATGTTCTCATCACATAGTTAGGTAAATGAGGCATAAAAAAACTTCCTCACAATCCCTCTGTTACATGTAATCCTTTTAGTCCATCACATTGCAAGCACTCACAAACAGATTGCCAAGTTCAATGGAAAAGTGAATTTACTTTTTTTTTTTTTTTTTTTTGAGACAAAGTCTCGCTCTGTTGCTGGGCTGGAGTGCAGTGATGCGATCTCGGCTAACTGTAATCTCCGCCTCCTGGGTTCAAATCATTCTCCTGCCTCAGCCTCCTGAGTAGTTGGGATTACAGGTATGTTACCACACCCAGCTAATTTTTGTATTTTTAGTAGAGACGGGGTTTCACCATCTTGGCCAGGATGGTCTTGATCTCCTGACCTCATGATCCACCTGCCTCAGCCTTCCAAAGTGCTGGGCTTACAGGCATAAGCCACTGTGCCCAGCTGAACTTACATTTAAAAAAATAGTGTATAGCAAATACATATATGCGATTATTGGCATTTTTCCTCCAAAAGTCAGTCACGTGTTTCTCCCCTTTCTACCTGCTTGTAAACACAGCCTACTCCTGCTAAATCCATGTTCACAATATGTTCCCCGTTTTAACGATGTGTTAGCTTCCTCCCTACACCCAGCATAGACTTTGGCTTCTCCCTGTTTGAACAAATCACATCTGCACCCAAGCAAAGGACCACAGACATTTTAACAGTATCCTAAATAGAATAAACAACGACAGGGATTTGTGTGTGTGTGTTGCTTACTGTTACATTTCTAGTGTCTAAAACAGTACCTGGCACAGAGTGTGTTGATCAATAAATATTTTGTTGTTGAATAAACAGATTTATAAACTCACACAGAATAAGCCAAAATAAAATTATGTGTTTTTTTTTTTTGCTTATCCGCTACTTAAGTTTATTCATATTAATGGAGGAGCATAATCAAGATGTTACAGTAAGTAAAATGTAAAAATGTATCTTTTAAAAAAGGCAAAACCTCTTTCCCTCCTTTCATGGGCACTAGTGTTAACATCTGAGTAATCACTCCCCCAGAACTCATCTTTAAATGTTTAATTGTGTTTAAATAATAATAATATGGGTTAGTCTCTTCTGTAATTTTTAGACTCAACCTGAACTTTCTGGTTATAAATAACATCACACTTTCTTAACTTAAAAAGAAAGTACTGTAGTCACTCTGACACTTCATTTAATATTACTATTTACAATAATTTTTTATGTTTACTGAAAAAATGACTAGCACCATATGGACTCAGAGGTATCCTGCCGAGATGCCACGCTTTATCAACAATATGCAAAATGCTGCTCTCCTTATAATAATACCTAAACACTTTCTCTTCTAACAAGTGCTTTGCTTCATATTACAACCTTTCGTTAAGAAGTCAAGCTTGCCCTCTCTGTCCTGTTCTTTCTTCTTTGCCTCCCTCTCCTG
The DNA here is from genome assembly GCA_963573385.1 of Cacajao melanocephalus. Classification (NCBI taxonomy): domain Eukaryota; kingdom Metazoa; phylum Chordata; class Mammalia; order Primates; family Pitheciidae; genus Cacajao; species Cacajao melanocephalus. The sequence continues at coordinate 22,725 of CAUYLG010072895.1, forward strand.
TTCTGTCCTTTGTGCCTGCTTACACATTAACTAGGACAGGGATCCTCCAAATTCAGCCTGGGGCTTGCTGCTTTTGGGGAAGAGACATTTGTAGGTTCCAAAATGGCCTGGGTGTCAGCAGCAGCGCACATCAAAGAGGAGGGTCTTCCGGGACTCCTAGAGCACTCTGATATGCTAATCAGGACCTGGCCTCCACCCTTGCCAGCCACCATGACATCATGCAGTACCTTCTGAGCTGTCCTGATACAGCTTCCAATCCTGTGACCTACTTTCACACAGCCCTGTGCTCCTGGCTCCCCACAGGCAACGCCCTTCCACAGGGTGGACTTGCTACCTGTTTTCTCAAAACTGGAACTCATACTGAGCCAGCCAGATACCCTTTCAGCCTTTCAGTCACTGCTGGTGGGGCTTCAGTCACCATGTGTTGGCATGTTAAAGCCATTCATTCTCACAGAGTCTCCCCATTGCTGTTCATCCACTAACATCTCTCCACCTTGCCTCCCACTCCCCCAGCATATGGAGAAGCAGGGCCGAGACAATTTGGGGAAGGCGTCTTGTTTTAAGATGCTAATCTCCAGCTTTCTGTTCCTTTCTACCAGCTAGAGGCCTCTTTCATGTGAAGATCATATGCTTTGGGCATCACACTGCTGAAAAACTGTGGTTATTAATTGCTGAAGTCAGGCTGGAAGATGTATTGATCTTTCCTGCCTCAGAGTCCCCAGTGTTTCTTGCCCATATCACTCACTTGGCAATTAATCACATTTTGCCCTGAGACATCTGTGGTTTTACTTTTGCCGTTTTCCTTAGCTCTTTGTTCCCAACTGGCTGGTCCACTGGATAGACACAGGTTTTAGAGATTATTTGTCTCTGAGTTTTCCACAGTCCTACACAAACTGGGTCTCAAAAATATTTTGGACTGACTTGTGTACTTCTAGTTTGGAAAAAACGGTGTAGACTCATTTCTTCCTGCTCCTTCCTACTAAGCACAATGATAACCCCTGAAAATGAGGGGCAGCCAAAGGTTCCATGTGAAAGGTGAAAAGAGTAAGATAAATTGGTCAGAGATGCTAGGTTTAGAGAGCCACAAAGTGACACGGCATCCGATGCTGCCCTGCCAATAAAAGAAGGAAACTCAGACCTGGCATTTCCCAACCCACAGCCTATATATAGCAACAGAAGGCAGTCCTGGTAAGTGCATTCCTTCTGCAAATTAAGAGTCCCACTAACAAAACCAGGAGGGGCAGAACCCACAAAGTGGATAGATCAATCACCCCACTGACGAAAATTTGGCCAGATGGAGCACTCTCCAACTCTCTAGGCCTCAGATTCTCCTCCTCAACTCAGACACACCATGCAAGGTGGATCACTCAGCCCAGGAAGGGTTCTCCTTCCCTACCAGGCCTTGGACACATGTGGCAGCCAGGCACACCAGAAAAGGGGATCCCACCACGACAAGTACCGAGCCCAGGAAGCACTCTTCATCCATTTCCTTCTTATAGGCTACATACTCCATTGCTCCACCTAATGCAGTAGGGAACCCAGCCTGACAGAAACTCTCTCCTCCTCTTCAAGCAGAAGCACCAACAGCACAAGATAAACCAAGCAGACCAAGACAGCACTACAAAGGCCCTGAATGTTAAGTTTTCCCTACAACCACAGCCCACAAAAGTAGCCTGGGTGCTAAATGTAAAAATGGAGACTCTTAAAATAATAGCCAGAAAATAGCCAGAATGTCAAGAGACAATAAAAAATCACCCATCAAGAACCAGGAAAATCATGACCTGAATTAGAAAAGACAATCAGATGATGCCAACGCTGAGATGATCAGGTGTTAAAAGGATGATACAAGAACCTTAAAGCTGTCAACCAAAAAATAATTCAACAATGAACTATAAACTATCTTGAAACAAATAAAACCAAAATCTCAGCAGAAAGAGAAGTTATAAAAATGAACAATATTGAAACTATGTAACTAAACAGTACTATAATAGAAATAAAACATCACTAGATGAGCTCAATAGGAAAGTGGAGATGACAGAGGATAAAATCAGTGAACCTGGAGACACAGCAACAGAATTTACTCAATCTAAACAGTAGAGAAAAAATACATCTAACTTGCCTTTTCCTTTTTTTTTTTTTTTTGTAATATTAGCCACGTCTACACTGACATTTAACTTCTTTTTTAATGAGTAGAGCACCAAAAGGGAGGAGGAGAGTATGGATGAAAGAGTATACTAGTAATAATAATAACGGCTGAAAACTTCTCAAATTTGGTGAAAGACATAAACTTGGAGATTGACGAAATCCAAATAGGAACAAACCCAAAGAAATCCACAACAATACACATCATAATTAAATGTTTAAGACCTAAAGACAAAGAAAAAAATTTTTAAAGCAGCCAAAGAGAAAAGGTGTATTACTTCTACGGGAGTAACAATTCATATGAAAGTAGATTTATCTTCTGAAACCATGGTGGCCAGAAAAAATGTACTTGGCATTTTTCAAATACTGAAAGAAAAGAACTATCAACTGAATCCTATATCTGGTAATAATATTCCTAAAAAATGAAAGGGTAAATAAAAACATTCCTAAATGAAAGGAAAGAGAATTTGTACTAGTAAATCCACCCTTAATAAATGGCTAAAGAAAGTTGTCTAAACAGAAAAGATAAAAAGAACAAAGTCTGAAACTTCAGGGAAAAAAGAAGAACATCAGAATGGGTAAAATTGATGGCTGAAGCAAAAATCATTGCAGCACCTGATATGGCACACAATGTATATACAGGACATTGTCTATATACTTAGACAATTACATTTAAAGAGAGGAAAGGATAAAGATACCCAAATGGCAGTCAGGTTTCTACATTCTACATGAGGTTTAACACTCATTCAAAGTGGTAAAACACTGATACTGGCAGCCTGTGATAAGTTACTTACGTGTATTGTCATACCTAGAGATATCACTAAGAAAAGTATACAAATAGTGTACTAAAAACAAAAAACAAAAAAAAACCCAAAAACCAGAAATCGCTGAAAACAAATCAACACAGAACCATTTTTTAAATGTTCTAACAACCCACAGATGATTAAGAAAATGGAAACAGAAGAATAAGAGGCAGTTAGAAAACAATAAAATAAAAGAACTTAGCTCAAATATAACAATAATTACCTTAAAGTAAATCTAAATACACCAAATAAAAGACAGAGATTGTCAGAGTGGATAAAATAACATGATCCAACAGCATACTGTCTATTAGAAACTGATTTTACATACAACTTCATATGTAGATTGAAAATAAAAAGATAGAAAAAGATATACCATGCAAACATATATTTAAAAGGCAGAAGTGGCAATATTAATATCAGATAAAGTAAACTTAAGAGCAAAGTAAAATACTAAAGACAAAGAAGAACGTGATACAATTATAAAACAATCAATTGACTAGGAAGGTACAACAATCCTAAAAATATATGCACCAAACAACAGAGCCTCAAAATGCATGAAACAAAAACTGATCTGAAAGGAGAAAGACACAAATCTGTAATTATAGCTGGGGACTTAAATACTCTACTTTCAACAATAATTAGAACTACTAGACAGAAAATCAGCAAGGATATAGAAAAAATATATGTCACAATCAACCAACAAGATATAATTGACATATATTTTAAAACTCTACTCAACAACAGCAGAATACACATTTTTCAAGTGTTCATGGAACATTTATCATGATAGAGCATATTCTGTGCTACAGAACAAAATTCTACAAATTTGAAAGAACTAAAATCGTACAGACCATGTTCTCTAGACCATAACAGAATCAAACTAGAAATCAGTAACACAAAGATAACAGAACCATCTCCAGATACTTAAAAATTAAACACATTTCTAAATACTGAATGGTTCGAAGATAACGTCTCAAAAGGTATATTTTAAAATCCATAGAATGTAATAAATATAAAAATAAAGCACATCAAAATATGTAGCATGCAGCTAAAGTAATGCTGACAGGGAAATTTACAGTACTAAATGCCTACATTAGAATGAGGAAAAGTCTAAAGTATTATGTGCAAAAATTCTCCATAAAATATTAGAAAATTGAATCTAGCAATGTATAAAAAGAATCATACACCATGATTTATTTGGGATTTATTCCTAGGACGCAAGGGCAACATAAGGTATCTTTGTGGTCATGGAACTCTTCTGTATCTTGACTGTGTTAATGTCAATATGCTCATGGCTGTGTTGCAAGATGTTAGCACTGAAGGAAAATGGGGAAAGGGTACACAATCTCTTTGTGTTTTTTCTTATGACTGCGTGTGACTCTACAATGATCTCAAAAACTAAAGCACCTGTGGATGCTGACTGTAATTCAATTCAACCATCAATCTTTAAGCAATGTTACGTTATAAAAGACTGACAGTGTTGTGGTTGTTGATATTCAGGGGAAAGACTCCCCAAAACCAAGGTCTGAGATTGTTCTCAGAGATTTCAACTTTATGAACCACACAAAATGAGCAGAAGATGAAATACACAAATTTTCCAAAAAATCACTATGATTGTTAAACATGTAAGACTATAACCTGACAGAACCCACATATTTAAAGGAAGGACATGTGGCTCAGAAGGGTAGTTGAAGCAACCATGCTAACAAAGAAACAAAGAAAGCACACAGCATCCATCCCAGCTCCTTCCCAGAGAAAAAGAAGCCTTAGTCAAATCTATTACTAATACCCTGTTGGTAAGGCATCTGCACGATGGAGGCAGAAAACACAGAATTGTACTCATTGGACTTTAATTACTCCAGTCCTGCTCTCTCTCCTGGACTGCACAGTAGATGAATGAAAATGTTTAGAAATCCACATTAAACTTGCATCAGAAAACTGAGGACAATAGCTGACATTTATGGTTGTACACATGTCTGACTTTGCTTTTCCCTCTATGCCAGCCAAGATCACAATCGCATATTCTTTCTTAAGCTTTTTCTTAAGTCCTTTTCCTGTTTAAATGAATAAAATGACATTATGGTTTCACATGCTTGTCTTGTTAGTTTAGTTTATGTGAGTCCACTCCAGACTATGGGCTGTGGCAAATTCACCACTGAAGTGGCAACAACCACAGCTGACCTGTTAGAAGTGGGGCGAGCTCTCAAGATGACGAACATTCCTTCTGTTTGTCTTGGGTCCAGCGTGATCTTTCAAACCTACTAGTCATATTTCTGCCAAAACCAGCTAATCAGACATAGTGCTTTGTTCTTTGACTATATATTAACACAACTGCCTCATGATGAGTAGAAATAAATATACTATACGTGAGATTATTATTTTGACTAGCAAATGAAATAATTTTGCATTTTTGTTTACTTTAAAGCACTATGAAAACTCCAAGATACTAAAATTATTATCATAGAGACAACGAAATTATTTTCCTCCAGTACCAGATTTTAATTAAGACTTTTATTAATAAATTTATATTGAGTTTTACAAACTACATCTATCTTTCTCCATTAGGATTCCCACCTAGTTTCCTAATGCCCAGTGCTCAAGTGACCTGTTAGGAAAAAGCAACTAAATTGGATGGGCTTAGTAGGTTTGCATTTAAAGACGAAGTAAAACTTACATGGGTATAATGAGCATAGATTACAATTTACACAGATGAAATACTGCCTAAAGGGTCATCTGTTATTCATGGACAAATAAATAAATAAACAACCCAGGGAAACTGAACCCAGAGAAAATGCCTTCAAAAGAAAATGAAGAATGACAGAGAACATAATCAGTAAAATTCAATAGAGATTGTTTAAAGTTATTGACAAATAAAATCTTTTTCATATTTACGAGGAAAATAATTGATTCTGATTTAAATAATTTCATTAAGATACAAAAATGGGAAGAAATTGGAAACAGATTAATAGCACTCTATGGAAAATTGATTATGGGAAGGAATTAAATTGGCTTAATGATGTTCCCTCAGGAACTTCATGAAAATTAATTCGTGCTGGGCCAGTTCTGATTAAAATGTTTATATTCATAAGTTGGAAGTCAAAACATCCTATGTCCTGATGACATCACTGTGTTTCTTGGACTCCGCTGTCTTCCACACTGCAATTCTGCCTTCTCACAATGCTCACCCCAGCCCTCCCGTTGCTCTCTTCCCCCAGTCTTTCACTCCTGTGTTTTTCCTCGTCTCTCACCCTTATACACAGGTATTCCCCAAGGTTTCATTTTCAGTCCACTTCTGTAAATCCCGTCTCCCTCCCTCCCTTCCTCTCCCAGTTTCTTTGCCTCTCTTGCCCACCTTCCCAGCACTTTAATGCTGATGACTTCCATCTTCATGTCTTGCCTGGTCCTTTCTCCTGAGTGCCAGCTCTAGGTTTCCAGTGCCTGCTTGACTCTTTCCTATGGACCTTCCACTGTTGCATTAAATTTGAACCATTCAAAACTAAACAGGCATCTTTCTCCATAACCTATCAGACACAGGGGTGTGCTGGAGCTGGCTCAAACCAGCTTGTGAACTGATGGTGTCCATCTCTTCCCATCTCCACATTCAGTGGCACTGTCCTGGGGGTAGGCAGAAATGGGCTAGGGGAGGGCATTTACACCAGGGAAACTGGCAAATACAATAAAGCAGAGCCCTTTGCTCACCAAAAAAAAAAAAAAAAGCACACCCTTGCTTACATGGTACCACCATATCCTTAAACAGCAAAGCAACTTGGAGCCATTTCAGGCATCTCACCCACCTTACCTTCCACATTTAATTAATTACCAAGTTATTTGTATTCTACTTCTGAAATAACTCTCACACATCCACCTTCTTTCTAGAACCAACGCCACTACCTTAGTTCAAGGTCACAAGTGTGTGCCTACGTTCTTGCAACAGTTTCCTTACTGATCTCCCTGACTTCCATCTATTATAACACAATCCACTGCTCACACAGCCACAGGGTTGTCTTCCTTTCAACACAGCCTGGAACATACCATTCTGCTTTAACGCCTCACCATGTTCTAAGGAACAAAGCCCCAAATCTTCTCAGAAACAGATCATTCTGTGTTCCCTGAACACAAAAGCATGCATCTACACACATCCATCTATGCCTTGTCCCGTGAGTTCCCGCATCCTCCTCTCAAGACCTATTCAGCTGAGAAGCCCCTGCCCTGCTCCCCTCAGTAAGAATAAATTATTCCCTAGTCTACGCCTCCACAATCTTCATTTCAGCACCAGTGTTCTTCTGGCCTCATGCTTTAGTGTCTCCCATGTGCTCAACTTGGTCAGCAATTGACTTCATTTCCTTCCATTTTTAAAACCTACTTTTGCCCTTAAGTGGATTCTATTTTCCTCTCAACCATGTATTTTCTTCATTTTGCTTCCCTAACCCAATTGCAATTATCCCCAAACCATAAGCATCTAGAGAGTTAAGAATGCCTACTCTGTCTGTCACAATCAAGCAAGATGAAAGGATGTTTAACCCCAGGCTGGGTGTTCCAAGTGGCTGCAATTAAAGCAAATCTTTTTTTTTTTCTCCACTTTGGTTGACTCTGTGATTAAAAAAGAAAATGATTTCATTAAAGATAATTCAGTTGACTTTTCTGCTTTGGTACAACTTGGAGTAGAGACAGCTTTCACTGCCCTGGAATAATTTAGTACACAGGAACACCAAGAAACAAGAACAAGAGTGCCATCAACATAGACGAGAAATGGGGAACACAAAAAGGGAGCCACAGGAGACAAATGGCCCATGGCAAGTGTGTTTTGTCATAAAACGCACGGGCAGCCACGACAGCTTCAGGCCAGAAGGCACATTCGCACCCTTCCTCCCGCCCTTCCCTTTCCAAGCTCACCTTCCTCTAACTCTCTTTGCTCCCCACTCCTTAAGCAACTGAGGTGACATCTTCTTCATCATGTGCCAAAACTTAGAAATGTGCCATTGTAAAAAAAAAAAAAAAAGAACCACCAGCATCAGAGTCCTAAGTGAGATGAGATGAAAAAGCAGCAAGACGGAGTGTGGCTGCAGAAAGAGCACAGCAGGCCCTGGAGTCGGGCCTGACTGACTTCCGCCCCACATTCCTGCTGTCCTTGCAAGATCCAAGAAGAGGGAATGGAGTGTGGGAGCAGTATTGTGGTTGCTTCTCCCCGTTGCGTAGGTGTAAGGGAGAGGAGAAGATCAAGGTACACTGCCCCAGCATGCATTCCGCCTTTCTTGTTCATGACTCCCTGTAGGTTTCAGGCCACAGCGTCACTCCATTTCTACCCTTGGAGGTGACACACAACTTCATGTTCTCTCTGGGGGACTAGTGACCTTAGTTCACTTTCAAGAAAATGTACTAACAGGTGGGAAGATCCACATTTGGAGAGCTTATATGGGACGACTTAAAACTCCCTTCTCTAGGAAGACAGATTATTTCTTATTAATCAAAAGTTATTAACCTGAAAATCTGCACCATATGTACCAGATCATCTAGACACAAATTTTATTTTATTTATTTATTTATTTATTTGAGACGGAGTTTCACTCTTGTTGCCCAGGCTGGAGTGCAATGGCACAATCTCGGCTCACTGCAACCTCGGCCTCCCATGTTTAAGTGATTCTCCTGCCTCAGCCTACTAGTAGCTTGGATTACAGGCGCCTGCCACCAAACAGGTTTTTTTTTGTTTGTTTGTTTGTTTTTTTAGTAGAGATGGGTTTTCACCATGTTGGGCAGGCTGTTCTCAAACTCCTGATCTCAGGTGATCTGCCCACCTCAGCCTCCCAAAGTGCTGGGATTACAGGCGTGAGCCACTGTGCTGGCCAAATCTAGACAAAAATTTTAAAATTAACACCTACCAATACAAATAATTTTCCATATTTCTGAGTCTGAATATCCATTAAAATCTTTTATAATTAGAACTTCTGAAATTTTACACAGAATTATCAAGAGAGTGTCATCCACTTGTATAATGTCCTCCTCTTACAGGCATTCTCTCTCTCTCTGTCTCATAGCAGGTTCTCTTTGCACTGCAGGAGAAGAAACAGCATATCGCATAATAGCAGACGAATGGTGATAAGCTCTGTGAGAGGTGAAGACATTTTCTAATAAGGGATAAAAGGAAGAAAATGGCAAAAAGCACAGACACAAAAAGATGTGCTCTCTAGTTTTTTTTTTAGGGCATTTACTCAGTAGCTGATAACAGACTGGGGTTGTCCATGTACCGTCCTGAAGGAGAGGTATCCCCATCTTCTCTCCACCTGTGACCCAGAGATGTCCCTTCTCTTTTCAGCTCTTCATCCTGACCCTCTACCTGACCATCCTTTCTCCCCTTCCGCTTTCAAACAATCACAGATCTTCCACAGCTTGAAACAGCCACTGATTAGATGAAAACATCTCCCTCCCTCCCCGTTTCTTCCCCTCCCCTCCCCTTTCCTGTCTTCATTACTAAGTTTGGTTTAGAATCAACATCACCTACCCACCCACACACTTTGACATTCTTCATGACCTGGCTCAAATTCTTTATTAAACTATTTTGACTGCTTGCATAAAAGTCCACAACAACCTTCTCTTTGACACAGAAATGAGCCTTCCTCATAGCCTCTCCAGACATGGGACACAGTTTCCCCCCACCCCGCTTTTTCCGGACATGCTCCCCTTCCTGCACATCCAAGCCTCTAGCCCTCCTTCTCCTCCCTTCCATATTGGAAGGGAGGTCTACTGCTGCCCCTAGTGATGCAGAGGCTTGAGGCAGAGTTCTTAGCCTCCTACTCTTTCTTCTCTACGTCTCCTTCCCTAAGAGTCTGCATCACTTCGTGGATGATCACATGGAGGAGGCGTGTCTCAGGCACCTTCACTCTACCTCCCGTGCTTTCTCAGTACAGCAGGAGATCCCCAACCCTCAGTCAACCTGGCTTCTCCACGCTTACTAGCCTTGCACTCCCTAAGCTTCCCAGGCATCTACGTCTATAATATGAGCGTTCAAATATCTTTCCTGCCTTATCCAGAGGGTGGCTGGAATAATAGAATGGTTTTTAAGTCTTTAGAAACACATAAAGTATTGCCATATCGATTCTCCTACCATCCCCCTGACTCTAAATAACTCTTTTCATTAAGCCACAAGATCTAAATCCTCTCCAATTTGTTCTCCCTTCACCTCGGTCGGATGGCGAATCTCCACGTCCTACGGTTTTCCTCTGACATGTCTCACAAGCCTATTCTTGCCGTCTAGTTCCTCCTTCCTCGCTCTTTCCCCCCAGGTCTCCATCCACCAGGACTTGCTTCCTGCGACAATGGCCTAATTCACACATTTCCAATTTTTTCCTCTTTGATCTGTTCTGCTACACCCAGAATAATCTTCCTAAAGCTTAACCTCCACCACATCTCATCCCATTCACTAAACTGATTCTAGTTCCCACTATGGCCAGGAAAATATCCAAACTCTTTTGGCTGACTCTCAAATTCTCTACAATATAACCTTTTCTCTCCAGCCAAAATTATTTCCAGCTTATCCAAAGCCACAACCCACAACCCAATACTCCTAAATGTAAATGTCATATCTCCCCTTGCAGCTCCAAGTGTGTGTATGTGTGTGTGTCTACATTTTAAATTTATTTTGTGTAATTCACACTGTGCAGTCCACTGTTGACTGAGCATGTAGTGTTTGATCCATTTTGTACTGAAAACTCTAAGCAGGGTAATACAATCATAAAATATAATTTGAAGGGCATTTTGGTTTAAATAACAACACACCATCGAGTCCTCCATTGGAAAGTCAGGCCCAGAACCAAACCAAAAAAATCAACGACAAGAGTCAATACATTAGAGGCTTCAGCTCATTATGACTGATCTGGAAACATATCCATCCTGATGCCTGGTTAAGAAAGCTTTATGGCAGAAGAAAAGAAAAATCTGAATTGATGTCCACTGTCTAAATCATGAACAGGAAACCAAAAAAACTTGACGTGCCTGTTTTAAAGATAAAAGAAGCCTAAATCCATTAACAGGTGAAACAACTGACAATGGACCCACATCAAGCCAGAGTCCTTCCCAGTGTCACAGAAATCTCCTCACCTAGGGCCAGCTGATCATCTGCCAGATAGCTCGTGGCTCTAAGAAATCCACCAGGCACCAAAAGCAGAGGACTATAAGATTAGGCATCACACAAATGTATTCCAAATCCTGGTGCTGGTGTCACTGATGGTCTACTACAGAAATCAAGAGAAGTGGCCTCTCAGGCTCAGAAGACACAGGCTGGCTTCACAGTCATCCATGTGTCTACCCTGAGATCTCAGAGGCCACAGGAAGACCCAAAGATCTACCCAACAGAAACATTTGGACAGGAGCAAGTCCAAGAGAATTATTTACATTCATAGCTGCTTACAGTTGGTTAACTGTTGATTTAGGCAAGTCCTTCTTCCCTGCGTGGTCTGCACAGGGGAGATTTTAGGGAATCATGGGGAAAGAATGGGAAGTTCAGAAAAAGACAAAAAGTGACACCACACAGAGTGGAATGTCCATATTGCTTTGCATTTCATCACAGACAGTATTTTACTTCATTAGTTCATTCACTTGACACACAGTTATTGGGCCTTTACAGTATGCTAGGTGTTTTTACGTGCCAAGGATATAGCAATAAACAAAACAGACACAACCCTTAACTCGTTAAGGAAGCAGGCAACAAGTCAGCAAATGAATAAGATAATTGCAGATGGTGCTAAAAAGAATGGAGAATGACTGTGCAGTGTCAGGAACTTTAAGAATGGTCAAGGAAGGAACAGGAAGGAGGCAAAGGTATGCTCCCAATGCCTCACCCAACTCCCAGAGGTGAGAGGTGCCTCTTGGCTCCAGCTGTGCAGCCGCTTCTGCTCAAAAGGTATGCTGCATTGGTTTTTGTATTCCTTTGTTAAGCCTGGCACCATCATAACAGGTGCTTCAACACTTATAAATGGTTAGGAATAGATGGCCATACAAGCTTTTCTCCTCTACTGGGCACAATGGTAGGCTTTTTGATATACTTGATCTGATCAGAAATAAACCCGAAAACAACACATGATACCTGTAATTGTTTTCCCTGGTTTACCTTGTGTCGTTTCTCATGCTTAGATTCCCATGACCCTAGCTGTTCTCCACTGACTGCTCACTGTAGAGAAAGTTGCTCTTCTTTTTCTTCCTGTTTTCCAGTCGCACTTACCTCTCTAACTCTGGTCTATGCTTCCTTATCAAGGCACAGATGCATCTAAAAAGCATTCCACCTGCTCCCTAGCAAAGGACCTCTTTGTAAGGTTTGATATAAGGAGGGAAAACAGAGACTTCAGGACTTCTGTTGTATTGACATTGTTTTCAGCAAGGTGGGAAAAGAGAGCAGACAAGCAAGTCTTTCTACTGGCTCCACTTTCCCACCACCAAGTCAATTCAGAATATTTCCCAAATATTTTTTACCCATAGATTCAGATTATCCCTAAGACAGATGGTTATGGTTTATTCTGTTTTCTGCACATAGGGGTAAAAGTCACTTAAAATTGGACTTAAATTTCTTCAAAGTTTGATACCTGCCAACCACCACTTCATCTTGGGTATACAGAACCATACCGCATTAGTTCTAATTGCCTGATTCTAATTTTCGGTGTTTTCCCCTTTCTAGGTAAAGTCTTCTGTTTTGTTGTTTTTTTTTAATGAGCAGTTTAATGGAAAATAACTGCTCCAGGTACAGGTCTTGTAGGCACATTTTGTCTCTGCAGCTATTGTTTTAATTGGCGGGGCTGCTTGTTTGCTGGCCCTTTGTTGTGGCCGGCTCTGAGGCAGGGGTGCCTGGGGTGGGCTCCTCCTCTGGAAAGCTGGCATTAATGAGCCATTTCAGTAATAAGAGTCCTGCCTTGAGTCAGGAGCCAGAGCACCCGACACACCCCAAACAGCAGAAATGCTCATGAATTTCTGAAGCTGCCTTTCTAATTTGCATTTAAACGTAACTTCCGAAGAACAATTTCACCTGTGATTTTCTGAGCTGGAAAGGTAAGGGACTTTAGATGTTGAATATGTACGAATTATGTTAATATAATGGAGGTAAATGAACGTCAAATGCATTGTCATGTAAAATGTAGATGTCTTTTCTAAATTTCTATTTTCTACCAAGGCTTGTTTTATTTTTCCCCCTAAGTGAAATGCGATGAATTTTTTTTTAATTAGGTGAATATTTATAATACTTCCTATTTGATTGAAACTGATTAGTCCTCATTTTCCTGTAACCTAGACTTCGGAAACCTCAGCAAGAGGAGGCTTAGTTGGTGCCTGGTGACTTCATACAATGGATTGAAACCAATCTAATTTAACACCTGTGTGCTCATCAATAAGTGTACTCAAGCACAAAAGTGAGCACAGTGTTCAGCGATTCTGACACTGACTGCAGAACAACCACAGACTCTGTATCCAAACACTCGCAGACAAGAAGCTAATTGCAGTGATGAAAGGTGCACCACTAAAAGTATGAGTAATTGCTGCGGTGATGCACAGATAACCCTCTCTCCTTTACTACCAGGGTGCAACAGCATTTATCTCAAACCTGCCTCTAACCAATCTGACAACCTTTTGTCTCTCTGACCAATGGAAAATGGAAATAATTTTTTACTACTGTTCCCGCAGCAGTGAAGGCTCTCTTTTGAGTGTGGAGACTGAGTTCAGCAGTTGAGTATGAAATAAATGCAAAAGCTGACATTTGTCATCCACAGCAGAAATAAAAGGCTAATTAATGAGATCTCTTGGAGCCACTTCTCCCAACGCACCCACTGGTGCCCATGGAGAATATAGACACACTGCCTTCCCAAATTGTGACACACATAACAAACTCTACCAGAGTGAATGATGGTCTGGGAAAGGTATGGCGATCCAGCTCTGTGGCGTGGTGAAAAGAAGAAAACATCATCAGGTTTCAATTCAAGGTAGTGGTACTTAATAATGACTTCCTGAAACCTGTAGCTTGATCACTAAGGGAATATTACGATTTTCCACTTGAAATAACCAAGATTATGTGGTCCATCCCAGAAGCCAGCCGAACTGCAATGCATTCATACCCAGGCAATCATATTAACTTACTGTTAGGCCAAGGTCAACCTGATTTTGTGATTCACCAAAGCTCACTGGGTCTTTTCTCTTGACAGCCATTATGCAAGTGAGTGATACAGGTTGACTTGAAGCTGGAATTCATCCACCCAGATCCACTGAATCACTCAATCACTGCCCTCTCATTTTAACCCCAATGAATTGGGGTAGAATTAGATATTCTGAACTATCAAACAAAGCAGAGAAAACCCAACAATCTATCAAAATTTTCTAACTATTTAGACTGAACTATTTTACTTGAATAGTATATACCTGCTTATGAAACACTAACGATGACAGTAAGAAAGTCTGATTTCAAATCTATGGGTGCCAACATTCTATGTATGATAATGGAAATACATATGTAAACCTGACATACTGACAAGTCATTTCCTATGACATTTTGCCAATCCAAATAAAGTAAAATGAAGAAAATTGTTTAGAAAATCTGGATCTTATTTCCTTAAGGTGTGTGTAGGAGGGGGGCAGTAGGAGGCAGGAGTCATTTTCATTTTTATTCTACTGCACCAGTGTTTGGAGCTCAGCCGCTGAGATGGGGTGAGTGACACACGAGCTTTGATGAGCAATTGTGGACATAGCCCTTTTTGCCAACATCTCATTACCTTCTCCCTCCACTCATTTTTTTGCCAAACCATCCTACTGGATTATAACAGTCTGCATCAAGAAACATTTCATTAAATTCTGGAAAGGCATAGCCATGGAGATAGAAAACTAAAATTTAAAAAAAATCCACAAAAAAAAGAAACTAAGAAACAGATTCTGAAAGCAGTATTTCCTGATTAAGAAGGTCCAAGAAGGTGACAGATGTACCCAGGTCCCCACAACCAGCCAGTAGCAGAACCACCAGAAGAGCTCACTCTCCTACTGCCTGCCCAGAGTTTTTCTACAATGCTCATTGCATTGCAAGGAGGAATTAACTCCAATTCTTATTCAAAATTAAATTCTATTAGATATTAAAGATTTCTGGTGGGAATACCTCAGAAATGAAAAAGTATTTTCAATTTAAATTAAATTAAATTTCCAATTAAGTCACAGAGAACTGTACTTCAACAGGAATCTGTCTTACTCTACCCCTTTATAAAGAAAAATTTCACTTTTTTTCTTTCTGGTCATCAATTAAGGGTTTTATGTAAAATTAAGGGTTTTATGTAAAATGTGTCACTTTCATCTCTAATTAAAATGCATCCTATTTTAGGTTTTGAGATTAGAATCTGAGGCACAAGGACTCAATGAAATTGTATGGCATAGTTTCTGTAGGTATACAGACATATGTTCCTAGGAAAAAGGTTCTTAGCATTTATCAGATTTTCAGTTGGATCTATAACTCTTCCAAAAGATTAATAACTTCTATTCCAGATAAAGCTGAGGTTTTGGCAAAGGTAAGGAATCTTTACTAAAGAATCTTGTTTCTCTCTGTAGCCCCTAAATCTCTTCAACTCACCTAATTGCTTTTAAATTCACAAAGGAAATCCACAAGGCCTACAAAGAAAAGCAAACTCCAGCCTCCACTGGAAGGGGAATGGGCAGCAACTGGTTCATTCTGCAGTGATAAAAATTTAATATAAAACTTTTCATTTCATTTCAGGTAGCCTGAAGTTCAGATGGGATAATTTTCAGTAGAAAACCCATTTCTTTTTGTTCCTCTGTTGTTGTGGTTGCCCTAAAAAAGGCTTATATTTACTTGATTTGAATTTTGCTAGCATGCTTTTTCTTCTAAATTCAAGTGACTTGAATTGAAATTATTACATCTGGGGAGAAGAGAATGCTGAAAGCCAATTTAGTATTGGTTTTCAAATATATGAAGGGTACTCAGAGAGAGGATGATCGCCAAAGAAAATGGTCTTTGAACCATACGAAGAATCTGAGCTTGCTCTAAAGTTAAATTTCCTGACTTAAAGAGTTCATAACATTAAACTAAGAGACAAAGGGATCCTTTTTGGAGACTTCAAAAATAGAGGATCCTAATGCCTGAGATGGCTTGGATGTGGCTTTGTCTGAAGTCAGGAGGATAAATCTTACCACCAATGGTCTCTTCAGATGTGTGCATCTATGAGTTTGACTGGCATGTCAGAAGCTAGAACGCCAGCCCAGGACATCTAGAGAGTCATCTCTCCAACACGGGGTAGCAGTAGATCAATAGCTCTCACCGCCTCACCATCTCTCAGCTCACCTCCACCACCACAGGGAACCCAAGGCTTGCTCCTGTCTGAGGCTGATTTCCAACGTGGCAGAGAGCTCTGCTCCCTCACTATACCCCAGCCTCCACCAATCCCTTGGAAAGCCTATGTTTCTGAGCAAAACAAAAACAGGTCTCATGTATGGTAGCAGAAATTGTGGAAATGCCATTTTTAAAAAAATCAGTATTTAACTTTGCAGCACTCCTTTTTCCTTCTTGAGGAAAGGTAATAGCTCAGCTCTGCCTCTAAAACAAACGTCTCCGAGATCAGACCAGTGTTTGCTTTTCTTTTTGCTGGACAACCCTATCCCAACTTAGAAATGGATGAGATGTCCACAGCCTTAGACCTTCGGATTGGGCTCCAGAGCCTTTGTGTGGACTCAAAAGTGCAACCCTAGGCGACACACAAGGAGCTGGAAGTTTGACTCCCCCTTCATGTCACTCGTTGTGTCCTCACAGGCTTAGAGGTACTGAGTTGTTCAGGGATCCTGGAAAACCTCTGGTCAAACCTTATCTGCAACACATGCCCCTTAGTCATAGCTCCCAGTGTTTGCCCAGCTCCTGCCGGAGCTCCTCCAGAAAGAAGGACTCCATACCCACAATCAGCCCATCCTAACATCGTCCTGCTCTAAGGAGGAGAAAGAGCTCAGCTGAAACCTGCCTCTCTATTCCTCTTGTCCTTACATGTCCACTACACACTAGTCTGTAAAACTCTTGAAGATCTAAATGCAGAGAACATTCGCCTAGGCAATAAAGTTCAAAGAAAGCTGAACCGTCTGCTCCCTCTGAGGTTCAGGAGCAGAATTCCTATTAGGTTAGTGCTATTTCCCCTTTTAAAATGAAACAAAATCATCTGAAAAGCATGTCTGAACATGCTTTATAAATTAAGACTGCTCACAGAACTCTGACTCACAGGAACTACAAATCTAAATAGGATAAACATTTTTATATGTGAGTGCCTGTTGTAAAGTTAAAAACCCAGCAGATACCAAAAGATGCTAATAAGCTCAACATGGAAAAATTACTTAGAGAAGGTTTATGTTATGGTTTTATTAACATTGCCAATGTCTATATTATTTATTGGTCAATAAAAAACCCAATGCAACGATGAGAGTAACATAAAAGTGGAAGTCATTAGTGACTTCTCTCTAAGACAGGTCCAGCGGCTGACATGACAAATACAAAAGCTGGACACCATCGGGATAATGGGAACATCATTCTCTTCCCTAGACAAACCCAAGGGGTCACGCGTATTCACAGCATGGCAGGGAAGAGACAACCACTATAATCTCAGTCTCTGTGTCCCTACAAAATTCACATGGTGAATATCATAACCCCAAGGTTATGATATCAAGAGGTGGGGACTTTGGAAAGTGACTAGATCATAAAGGCAGAGCTCTCAAGGTTGAGAATAGTGCCCTTATAAAAGAGACCCCAGAGAACTGCCTTACCCTCCCACCACGTGAGGATACAGCAAGAAGACGTTATCTATGGGGATAGGCCCTCACGAGATAATGAACCTGCCACCACCTTGATCTTGGACTTCTTTGCCTCCAGAACTGTGAGAGAGAAATGTTTATCGTTTACACACCACGCACACTCAGTGTATGGTATTTTTGTTATAGCAGCCCACATGAACTAACAAAGCAACTAACAGGATCAACGGCAGGTGGTGTAAGGACTGACTACATGGGCTCTCCAACTGGAGAGATCAATGTAATGACAGAATAGATTTTCTGTCAAAAATCTAGAAGGGTATAAATAGGGCATATTGCATTAATAGATACATTTCCTTGCCTCACTAGTATCCTCAAAAGTTGAGAACCAGGACTAAGTTGTGGTATCGCATTAAGACCCTGCAGTGTGTTATACGGTGTGGGTTCGCAACAAAGATTTATACTGAATGCCACTGCTTTTCTTCCCAAGGGAAAAATCAGTGCCTTAAGAACTAGCTCATCTTAGTGAGAGGCAGCCTGTGTGACGGGCTTTTGAAGAACAGGGTAAGAGGGCTGGTCCAAAGCTCAGAACAGCTATGGCTCTGAGACTGAGAATATTTGGATTCAGAGAGAAGTCTCATACCATGAGAAAGGACTATTTAGATTCCATGAAAAGGAGAATGAACAGCTCCCCACCTTTAGAATTTTTTTATATTCTTTTTTTCTTTTTTTTTTTTTTTTTAAGTTAGAGATAGGGTCTTGCTCTGTCACCCAGGCTGGAGTGCAGTTGTACAATGGGCACAATCACAGCTCATTGCAACCTTGAAATCCTGGAATCAAGTGATCCTCCTGTTTCAGCCTCCTGAGTAGCTGGGACTACAGACATGTGCCACCATGACCAGCTAACTTTTTAATTTTAACTTTTGTAGTGATGGAGTCTCTTTACGTTGCCCAGACTGTCTCAAACTCCTGGCCTCAAGCAACTCTCCCTCTTGGGCCTCCCAAAGTGCAGGGATTAGAGGCATGAGCCACTGCAGCCAGCCTTTTCTGTTCTTTACCTTTTATTTTTTTAAAAAAATCATTTCCTAGTTCTACTATCTCTATACTCAACATTCTCTTTCTCACTATAAATCCACTATCTGAACTCCAAATATCATCAAGAACTGGAATTCCATAAAGTACAGGCAATGTAGACATGCAAACATGGCTCTGAGAATCTTACTGCTTGTATTTCTCACTCTCTATGGTTTTCAACTATACCTCTTGCCATAATTGTGTGCCCTTAATTAAATCTAAGTTGTCAGCCATTTTTTTAATGTGAAAACTCCTAACGATGTCCTTGGGTTTATAGCACCATTATTGTCATAGCATGCTATTCAACCTCAGCTATTGCTTGACTTAACAGAGGATTCTGAGTTTCATATTCATTGTAGTAACATCACTTGAGGAAACAAAAGCTGTGCTATTTGCCTTTCCCCTGCTGTTCCTCGATCTCATTTCAGCCTCAAAGGCTGTCTGGCACACTTGGCTCTTGTGCCAGGATGGAAGACATAAGATAAGTCCTTAGAGACGTGGTGTCAAGGAGTCCATGTTTTCTTTCCTCTAAGTGCAGACAGAATGACTCTCTGGCAGGAGCCTACACGAGCTGGCAGTTAGAGACAGCACATCTCAGAAACAACTGTACTGGAGGGACATGAAGAAAGGCAATGATTTCTCTTTCCCAACATGTGGCAATTTTCAGATGTCGAAGGAATAACAGACAGATACACCCTATGAAAGGATTTGATTTGTGGCAACTGCTTTTCTTTTCCTGATTCCATTAACTCCAGGCTTGTTCGTCTTAAGCAGAGCGCCAGGTATTTTCTTCTTATTTAGCGCTCTCTGGGCAGTTATTATCTGTATCAATTTTCTTTTATACAGGTCAATTATCTTAAAAATGCATGCCTTTCAGTCACTGTACTGTATTTAACCGAAATATTTGTTGGTACAACATGCTCTTACAGTCCATCTAAGGCACCTTTAAGTCACAGTTATTTTTAAAGTATATGAGGTACTTCTGATTATAAAAGTAATTCAGGGCCATGTGTGGCATGGTGGCTTATGCCTGTAATCCCAGAACTTTGGGAGGCCGAGGCGGGTGGATCACCTGAGGTCAGGAGTTCGAGACCAGCCTGGCCAACATGGCAAAACCCCTTCTCTACTAAAAAATACAAAAATTAGCCAGGTGCAGTGGCAGGCACCTGTAATTTCAGCTACTTGGGAGGCTGAGGCAGGAGAATTGCTTGAAACCGGGAGGCAGAGGTTTCAGTGAGCCAAGATTGCTCCATTGCACTCCAGCCTGGGAGACAGAGTAAGACTCCATATCAAAAAAAAAAAAAAAAAAAAAATCAGGTTCATTGTAAGAATTGGAAAAGAGCAAAAAGAAATGAGTAACTCATAATGTCACCAATCAAGGTAAGTTCTAGTAAAAGACTGTGTATTTATAAAATTGGGATCATACTGTATATGTTTTTTAAGTACTTATTTTTCAGTTAACATATGAAAATTTTCTTATGTCATTAACTCCTTTTCAAAATCATGCTTTACTATCACATTAGGGCATGGAGATTTTTTTCCAATTCCCTGAGATGCTTAATGAAACTATAATACATATTCATGTATTCAATCTTTTAAACGTCTTCACCTTCACTCATATTCAAATTGCTCTTTATAAAGTTAACAACTATTTAAACTTCTAGAAGGATACTAGAAGTTTAGATTAGAATCTTGCTTTCCAATCCTTCACTTTCTTAAGAGAAGGATTTCAAGTTTTTCCAGTTTGATAGGTAACGCATTATGACAATGATGTTTTCATTTGCATGTTTTCATGTTCATTTTCCTGTATGATTTTGAATAGCTGGAATCTTCTTTTGTGAACTGTCTACTCAGGACCTTTGCCTATTGTTTTTAGAGCACTAGGACATTTTCTAATTGATAAATAAGAGTCCTTTATATCTTCATAATATTAACAAACTGTCTGCAAATTTTTTCCCAAATTTGCCTCTAAATTTGAGATTATGTTTTAAAAAAATTCAAATGAATAGGAACTTAGTATCATTTCTCACCTGAACTTCAAAATATCATTGGGAATTACTCCACTTACAATAATCAGATGAATGTTATGTTCCTGTCCATGGACTGCTAACTTTCAGAATTCTTTAAAACAGAGAGCCCTGAATTGTCAACTGTGGGAAGACAAAAGAAGCCAGTACCTTCTGTTGCTTTTTTGCCATTCGTAGTGCCAGAACCTGGCACTGTGTCAAAGCTGCTATCACTGCACAGGGCTCTTCCTCAGCCTGAGGAAGACACACACAAGCAGGCAGAGGCAGGTGGGACCAAACTACCACCTTCTGGAGTTCAGTTCAGCCTCCCAGTGCAATCCAAGGTGACTGAAATGGTTTGGCTGTGTCCCCACCCAAATATCATCTTGTGGATCCCATAATTTCTATGTGTTGTGGGACAGACACGGTGGGGGATGATTAAATTATGGGGGCAGATCTTTCCGGTGCTGTTCTTGTGATACTGAATGGGTCTCACAAGATCTGGTGGTTTTAAAAATGGGAGATTCCCTGCACAAGCTCTCTCTCTTTGCCTGCTGTCAACCACGTAAGATGTGGCTTGCTCCTTCTTGCCTTGCCTTCCACCATGATTGTGAGGCCTCCTCAGCCATGCAGAACTGTAAGTCCATTAAACACTTTTTTTTTTTTGTAAATTGCCCAGTCTCAGGTATGCCTTTATCAGCAGCATGAAAACAAACTAATACAGTGACCAAACCAGAAGAACATAAACACAACAGAAAAATGCAATCCACCTTAGGAGCTCAGGCAACCACAGACACTAAGTTACCTGAATTTCCACGTTTCATTCTGGCATGCTCACTACTGGAAACATTCCTTATGACTCTTGAGGTCTGAGGTTCTAACTCCCCTCATGCTATGGACCCAGGATTCTAAATCTACTATACATTTGCAGACAACTTTACATAGGGAGTATTTAACTCATAATGAAACTAAAAAACAGGCAATCAAGAAAGGAATTATGATTTTAAAAAATACAGAAAATCAGAACAGAAAAAAAAAATCTAAAGATGGGAAAGTTCAATAGTGGAGGAAACAGAACATTCTGTGCTTTATGACCTAGGTTCACTCACCTATAATGACCCAGGTAATTTCCACATATGGGTAACCCCCCTGAGGGACAGGATGTAATCTTAGTCAAAATTTTTAAGTACTCATTCATACTTCAAGTACATAATCAGGCATACACAGTATAATCCACACACAGTTTGATAAAGACAAGTCTCAGTCCTTAAAGAACTATCCATGTGTCTGTGGCTGATTAGAACTCAACCGTAAGAGATTAGAAATGTATTAGATGAAATCTAACTTCTGCTTAATCAGAAGAGCCTGGTACAAGTATGTGATTAATTCAAAGTTTTCTTTGAAGAGGATGGCCTCGTCATCAGCCACCAACTACCCGATGGCAGAGGCGGCAAAACTGACTGAAGCCTACTCTTCATCTGGCCCATTTGCTCCATCCTGCTCTGAACAGTTTACAACATTTCAATCCTTCAGATAAAGGCTGGTCCCCAGTAGGTCTCGATCCTATCTCTGTTTTGTTTTTTTTTTTAATCCAAAATGATATAATTCTTTTTCTGTGTGCATTACTTGTGAATCATTTGTCAATGTCCTTGTGATTACTATTAACATTATTGTTATTAATATAGCCCAGAATAATAACAAATACTTGACAACATCTCTGCTAACCAGGCAGCAACTTGATCTTCAAGGGTCTGCTGTTGTTTACCCTCTGAGGGGAGAACCTGAAGGACAATAGGACCAGTCCCCTTTTATCTACTGACTTCAGAAAGGCCAGACAGAAGGTAGAAAACATAATGATCTGGGCAATCTAGGTTAGAAAAATTCACTTTTCCCTGAATTCTCTGTGTAAAGAGGCTGTAATGGACTGCATTACTCAGATACTTCTTCTGCATTGGACTGAGTTTAATTAAAATATGAAAGAGAATAATGTTGTCAGAGAAGCAGTTTTCAGAAGGTTAGAGTTTTGCAATCATACCACAGAGCTCCAAAAATTGCCAACAGAACAGAAAAATTAATCTAAATAACATTAGTTTTAATTTGACTCATTTTGGAAAAAAAATCAACTTCAAAAAGCTTTTGTAAAACTCTGCTTTTCAAGCATGAGAAAGAAAAGCTCTTTTACATAAAACAAAAAATACAATAAAAAAGCTCTTTTTAAATAAATAAAAAGATTTTACACAAAATAAAATGCAGAAGTGTTTTCCCTCCAGATTGTAAGAATAAACTTTGTTTTTGCATTTGTTTTCGTCTCCTATGTTTTCATTTTACAACATAGTATAAATTAATATTTAAAATGTCAAACTTCAAATGTTAAGGCAATTGTGGCTAGAGTTGAACATAATATGGAGAGTGAAGAAATGCAAAATGTATCCACAATTGATATGTAGGTATCATTTGCTTCCAATGTAACAGTTCATTGACTTCTCTACAGGAAAGGAATCTATGAAGCTTTGAAATCCAGTCCTAAGTAGAAAATTATAATAGTGAAGGAGATCACCTTCACTCCAGTTTCACGCAAAGCTTCTGTTTCCAGTTTCATGCAAAGTCCTTATTAGTATGCTAGAAAACATATTGAGAAGAAATAAATATAGTCCCCTTCTGTGGCAGCCTGGACCTAAGGTTGCTTAAGAACTAACCTGAAAGATCATCTAAATGTGTTTTGCCTTGTTTGGGTAACCTACAGGATCACAAATATGCTACAGCTCTATGAATGTAAAAGTAATGGAATAGAAATGGAAAGATGCATATTAAAAATCTACAAATCTAAAGACAAAATAGTGTATTAATACCATCTGTTCCAGTTCTATATGGTCCAAGTCTGCCCACCCTGCCAAACCCCCAACCCCATCGCAAGGATCTAGTTAATTCACAGGAACCGCTTGCTGCCTGAAATTCTTGCCAGAACACTTAACAGCCCCTTCATTTGTTGGGTGGTTTTATAGGTCTCTGGTGCTGAGCAGAGGTAGGACAGCTTGCAGTGTGTGAGGAGGACAGATAAAATCACCCTGCTGTGTAGATTTAGTCCATTTGCACTGGCTCTCAGACAGAAAACAAATTGCAGCCTCTCACAAAGCGGCCCCTTTCTGCACTAGCAAGCCTGAAAAATGCAGGCAAAAATGAGTAAATCAGGCAACTTCACATCAGGAGGAAAAAAAATGGCTACCACTCCAACAGCTGCTCTCGTAATTAAGAACAGATTTCATCACTAAACTCTTCCTGGTTATGTCTGCAGCAAAACAAATACACAGATGTGAGGAATTTGCATATTGGAAATTGTGTACTGGGTAACTAAACCAAATTTACTTTTTCTGCTTTAAAATATTCCCTTAAAAATATCCAGTCAATAATAAAGCATAAGGCAATGTCCAAACCTAAGTACAACTATATTTCTGTCATCATCTTGCAACTAAATTTATTTTGGCATCCTACCAAATTCACTTTCTTTTTACATATTCGAAATTGCAATGGACTGCCATGAACATGACCTCCTTTGAATAATGAAAATGTGCTGCCCATTTCTTTTACTCATAAAATTTGCTTAATTTATTGCTGCCTCATTTATCCATGTTTTAAAAGGCTGCATGGCACATGCAGTAAAAGGAATCACATTTGACCTTTTTAAAGGTACGCTGGTGTGGAGTTAAATCAGAGAAATAAAATTAATGAAATTATGAAATTACAGCAAAAAGTAATAGGTAAGGATAAATTAATGGAACCACTCAACTACCATGAGAAAGAACAATTCAAAATTTACACAACAACATGGATGAATGTCACAAACAAAATGCTAAGCAAAAAAGGCCAACAATATACAGCACAGAAATGAGCCAAAGTAATTTTATCATTAGAAGTCAGAACAGTGGTCACCCTTGGGTGGGTAGGGTCATCACAGGGAGAGGGCACAAGAGAGCTTCTTCAGGTCTGGTCACACTCCATTTCTGAATTTGAGTGATGGTTATGCAGGTGTGTGCAGTTTGTAAAAATTATTCAAGTTGTACACTTAGGATCACTTTTCTATATACAAATTTTGCTTTCATAAGAAGTAAAAAAAGTAAAAAGGTAGGACATGCACTGAGTTTTCTGATTTTCAGTGTCAGCCATGGCACTTACTCACCACTTTTAGCCACAACCTCTTCAAGTGACAAAATCCATCCTGCGTTCACAAACCTTTATGACACTGTAGTTGCAGTGTCCTTATTACCCATTTTATCAAATCATAAATTTCACTTTTTAAATGAATAACTGGCCAAATGCTGAACCATAAACAGCACAATGTTCTAGGAGAGTCCCTTATTTAATACTTTAAACTGATTTTCCTCTCCAAAGGTGCAAATGTTACATAATTTTTTATAGTGTACTGCGTTATCATTACTATACTCAAAGCAAAGAAGCTGTTTAAAACCTGTAATGTGCAGTAAAATGTGGTTCTAAGTGCATTTTTAAAGTGACTTATTATGCTGTTTTACCTAAAGAACAATAATTCATAAAGAAATCCATAGATGTAAATAAGCTGATATAAAAGTAGAAAATCAAGATATTGCCTACTCAAGATGACCTAGTATTTTCTAAGACCCTGAATTAAAATGAGATTTCAGTAGGGTTGACTGGGAGTTTAAAGAGTGGAGTTTTCATTCAGAAATGCACTTTTCCAAGTTGAAGTTACGCTGTTGAGCAACTATTAAGGCATTAGAGGGCATAGAGAAGTAAACTTAGGTAACAAGTAGTGGTTGCTAATGATGAGGGTGGTGATAAAACATGCGGAGTGCTCTACAGGCTCTTTCATCCTAGTTAGGTCTTTGGTGAACAAAAAGGCCGATCGTTACAAACATAATCACACACACTTTTCTCTAAGTGGCTTCCCAGCTGCACTTCTCAATTGGTGACCATCAATGCATGAACCAGGGGTCAACGGCATAAAAAGACTTTCTTTCCCCTAAGAGGAGGGCTTCTCTGACCTCACCCTTTGGGTTTGTTCATCTATTTCAATATTGTTGCAAAGGCTGAAGTCATTAGTATTTAAACCATTAAACCTAAAAGACAGGGGTATGGAGAACTTTATCCACAGTCTTTCCATTCATCAATTTGGGGTCCTCATTTATAAGCCAAAGTCATAGACAATGTGTACCTAGCACAATGAAGCACTCCACAGATGGGTGTTTAGCTCTCACCTGCAATGACTGCAGAAATCAGACGCCATAGTCCGAGCGGGTGCATAAAGCTAACATCAGTTTAAATCCATCCACAGACCCTCCTGTCATGCCAGTCTGAGATCTACCTGGGGGCCCAGGGCAGTGCAGGGCTCATTTAACTTTAATTTATTCTCATCTTTAGCTGAAATAAGCAATGCTACCTGGACGTCCCCTCATGCCTGACTGGGGGCATTTGTTTTCAAACACTTTTTCTGCAGCCAGAATTTGAAAAAACTAGGTCTGCATCCTTAATGAAATTATAAGATTTAAAATTCCATTCATTCTTACAGTGTGTACATTCTCCTGCCAATCATCTGCTACCCTAAAGGAAGGTTCACCTGTGAGCTTACTCTTCCAATGCCCATACGTTTTAAAAATGTATTCTATGCAGTTTAAGAAGTTAATGTCCGGGCAGAACTCTGACAGAATGTAAGAAATAAAGTGTATTATTTTCTCAATCTCCAGCCCCAGATAATGCTTGCTTATAAAACACTATGAACCTGTTATGAAAAGAACTGCTCTGTGATTTTTAAAGCTTTTTTATTTAATTCAACATTAATTTATGAAGCACCTGCATGTTAAGCACGGTACTCAATGCCAAGGATATAAAGATGAATAAGAGAGAGTGACAGCCCTCCAGGAGCCCTCAGAACACTAAAAAAGGCAGCTATGTGAACTGACTGAAAATATAATATGATGGATGGATGAATGGATGGGATGAAGGAAAAAAGGAACAAAGGGACGAAGGATGATAGATAGATGGTAGACAACAGAGAGGCCAGGGGTAGCGGTGCTATGAAGGAACACAGAAAGCAACTCATTCCATGAGGAGTAGAAAAGCCTTCCTGGAGGCTATGATAAAGAAGATTTAGGGCCAGCTTGATTTCATCAGGTTGAGGGTGAGTGGATGCGTATTTCCAGTATGGAGAAATTCATGCTAGAAGTATGGAGGCCTGCAAAGTGTATAGCATGCTGCGGGGGGGGGGGAGGGGGGGCAGGGGTCCACAGTCAAGCTCTGAGTGGCTAACGTATAGTGTACCAGGCACAGCACCCTGAGGTTAAAGCTGGAGGGGTGAGTGGATGTCAAGGGTCCTGTACGCTGGACCCACAACTCCAGCTTTTTCTCTTCTAGGTTAGTGTTTTCTAGCATAAGTTTCCCAGAGTACTAATTCTATGGGTTGCTTTGCAAAAGCAAAAACAAACAAAAACACTTTGTGGCCAAGTATATTTGGGAAATGCGGCCTCCTACAATCCCCTTTCAGAGATTCATAACTAATATTTGGTATCAAGAGGGCTGATAATCGTGGCAGTAAAGAAATCAGTTTAACTTGGACACCATTTTCGCAGAACTCCTGACAGCCCTCAGCACTGGGTTCTGCTGAACACAAGGCAGGGACGCTGAACACTGCTCTAGGAAAGACAGGACAAAAGGAGCTAAAGGAGCATGAATGTAACATGATCTGATTTATTTTTTCCTTTTCCTTACTACAGAAAAATATTTATTTAGCAGTCTCTGTCTGGTAGTGATATGGAGGTTGAACTAAGTTTGGAAGAGACTAATGGCAAGAAGCCAAGTGGTGATGAAACGCAGGAGTGAGGGAGCACACTCAAGAGACTTTCTAAGAGAAAATTAAAAGGAATGCACGATGGAGTAGAGATGAAATGATGGCAGCACACCAAAGAATACCTTCAAAGGTTCTAGTTTAGGGGCCAGGTGAAAGACTCTCCTGTAACTAAGAAAATTACAGAGGAGAAGCCTGCTCTATAGAAAAGATAACGTGGCCAATGCTGGTCACTTTAAGTATGGAATGTTGCAAAAACATTCACATGGGCAAATCAAGAAAGCAGTTAGAAATATGGTTCCTCACATTATTTAGCCTTAAAAAGGAAGGGAATTCCAGTACATGCTACAACCTGGATGAACCTTGAAAACATTATGCTAAGTGAAATAAGCTAGACACAAAAGGGCAAAATAATGTGTGATTCCACTTATATGAGGTACCTAGAACAGGCAAATTCATAGAGACAAGAAGTAGATTAGAGGTTACCAGGTAGGAGTGGGGAAAGGAGAGTCATTGTTTAATGGGTACAGGATTTCTGTTTTGAAAGATGAAAAAGTTCTGGAGATTGAATGCCCAACAGTGTAAATGTACTTAACACTACTGAACTGTACACTTAAAAATGGTTACATTGATAAATTTTATGGTAAGTGTATTTTTACCTCCATTAAACATTTTTAAAAATTAAAAAGAAAAAATAAATATGGTTTCTCAGCTTACAAGGAAGGTCAGGACTAGAGACACACACTGTAATCACAGAGCCCACAGAGGAAGTCATCGGAATAAAGTCCTTCCAAGAAAGCACACGGGACAAAAGAACCCAGAATCCAGGATACCCACATTTCAACATATAAAATACAAAATTAATCAATCAGCTTTATGGAGATAAAACATTCTTTAATACTGTGGTCCTAAATCTGCTTTTACATTATTCAGAACAGAATACAATGCTGAGCCCAACAATGGTTTATATTTTTAATATTTGTCATTGGTACATAGCAGAAAGGAATCAAAATATGTTTGAAACAGAATAGGATCTAATTAAATATACCTGAAGGCCAGAACAATTAAGAGAATTGACCAAAGCCTTGCACCTAGTCTCATATGCAACTAGTTCAATAATGATTTTTTTTAAAAAAAAAAAAAAAAAAAAGAAAGAGTGAATCATGGGCTCAGGTCTGAAAAGGACCCTGAGAGGTCCATCTGTGAATTTTCATCAAAACTGTATTTTTTAATTCTGTGGAAAAAGGTTGAAAATTAATTCAAAATATAATATTCTCTTTCATTTTACTTGTTTCTAAGGCATTTGCGAATGCAAATAAAATCAGATAATTCACTTGAAAATAAGATCATTATTAGATATTAGAAAAGCGTTTTGCTGCTTTCACTCGTTATCTTATTTTTAATTGCTATGATATGAGAGTGCTAACAATATTAGCTGTTTTTCTTGATGTAGTTGAGTTCTGTTTCATCAGAATATCATGGGAATTAGCCTGTATTCTTGTAATGGTGGTCAAGAAAAGCAATATCCTAGATCAACAATGATCTTATCAGCCCACACAGACACTCAACAAACATTACCAAGGGCCTTACATGAGTGAGGCACAGTCCTTACAGAGGAGACATCCAGGAAAAGGACAAGGGAGTAGCCCACTCACAACTGAGTTCAAGGACGTTTCCAGTGGCCACCACTCAATTGAATACAGTGCTTTCAGTGACCAGTATGAAGTCCTTAAACACTTTAGTATGTATATTTACAAACCTGCATTAAATGTAATAGGGTTTACAAGTCTCTTTTGTGAGGAATAAAACCAAAACCTGAAGAATTATGAAGCTGTGTTGCACAACAATGTGAAAGACTTAACACAATTAACTGTTCACTTAAAATGGTTAAGATGGCAAGTTTTATGCTGTGTGTACACACACACAGCATAAAATTTGCCATCTTAACCATTTTCACACAATAAAAAAATTTTTAATTATGAAATTAAAATATCTTTAAATAACTGATATTTGTCCATAAATTGTTTGTTCTGCATCCTGAAGGAAATAGGGAGCTTGTCAATTTTTTTGAACTGAGGGAGAAAGACATGAAATTAGATCTTCAGAGGATTCACCAAATAATGCTACTCAGGGCTTATCAAAGAGAAGTTGAATCGGTGGACACTCAGAAGTTAGGAAAGCCAGCATGAAAGTGAAATATTTAAATAGGAAGGTAGCAGTAAAATTTGGAAGAATATGAGAAACCTTTGAGAAGAGCAATCAACAAGGTATGGATATGGTATAGATACAGAAAAAGAATCCAAGATGATTCCAGGATATGAAATTTCAGCAAGAACATGGTACTTATGGTCATGGTCAACCTGAGTTGAAACCAAGAAAATGAAAATGCCCAGGGAGCAGCTGAAAAAAGGAGATCATAGTTTAGATGTCAAACCACCATGGCCCCCAAAGATGCCAATCTGCGGTGCATGCCAGAACTGTAGACTCAGATGAGCCCCCACTGCATCCAACCTTCACCAACCTTTACCTTCATCAGTGGAGCCTTCATGTTCTCCCCAAGAGACCACCCGGCTCACCTGCCCCTACCTAGTCTTCACCTGAGGTTTATCCAAGCAGGGAGAAGGGATTAACAAAGAAAGGTAAAAATAATTTCACTTCAAATTTGATGAGACTAAAGAAATTTCTGGAGGGCCAGATCTCTTCAGAAAATTTCCCTGGCTCTCGGGAGACAGAAGAGTCAAGCCCTTCACACACTTAATGCCCTTCAAGAATCTGACAATTGCTGATCTTCCTTCCATGTTTGGGTCTTAGTACTTCAGGAAACTCAGAAACTCTCTTATAATCTGTGCAGACAGTCATCTGGTGTATCTAGATCAAATTCTGCAGTGTTCCTCTCAATAAAACAGCAGATTAAATTAATCCTGGGTGTTCAACATTCACAAGACCTGCAAGTGTCTCTTCTCTGTTGGAAGACTTAGAAGGAAAAAAGCTGAGTCAAAATGTCATGATTTGAAGTTGGAGAATCTTACTGTGACATATAGCATTTTTTTAAAAAGATGAAGAAAAAGAAAACTCAGGTTTTTAATTAAAACTTTCAGAACCTTATCACAAAATGAGCTGGGTGCAGTGGCTCATGCCTGTAATCCCAACACTTTGGGAGGCAAAGGTGGGCAGATCACTTGAGGTTCAGAAGTTCAAGACCAGCCTTGTCAACATAGTGAAACCCTGTGTCTACCAAAAATACAAAAATTATCCAGGCATGGTGGTGCATACCTATAATCCCTGCTACTTAGGAGTCTGAGGCAGGACAACTGCTTGAATGTGGAAGGTGGAGGTTGTAGTGAGCCAAGATCATGCCACTGCACTCTAGCCTGGGTGACAGAGCAAGACTTTGTCTCAAAAAAAAAAAAAAAAGTTTCAGTCTTGACAGATGAAATGGAATATTTCCACTCACAAGAAGCATAGCCAATTTCCAGGGTTAAAAACATAAGTACTTGGAAAAGTGAATTTATTTTCACTAGAATGTATACATTTAGAGTATCTTCCCTATCTCTGTCCTTTAAATTTAAGCTTAATCATTTTTTTTTTATTTAAAAAGTTGGCATCCTTTAATTTCTAATCTAAGGAAATTATGGTTTACTTAAAATTTTATTTTATTTTTTACTTCTGCTACCTATTTAATCTCTGAAATACAGCTCAGGAAAAAAATGCAGTTATAAAACCTGTTGGTATAAAGATAAGCAGTTTATTTAATATCTAATTAAATGTGGTCACCAGAGAAATCACAGCTTATGAAACTTTATCAGAAAAAGATTAATCCATTTCAGGCTTAACCCAAATGTCATAAGAGAACTCATGAATTTAGATAGGAATCCACTTATTAGCCAAAGACATTTTCATATCAAGTAAGGAGAACATATATTACTAGCTGTTATTTATACTTACTTCAAACAAATTTATAGACTTCATAGCTATCATTGATTTTGAGCACAATTATCAAATTAGAATAAGATAACAGGGAGCCTTTCTGTATTTATCAAAAATTTCTAGAATGTTCTAAAACACTTTGAGTTTATAGACCCCATTCTTTCAGAAATTCAAAAACTTAGAATGTGTTATTTTAACTCAAAAGCAATTCCACAAATAACTACTAAACACCTATTAGATGTTGGGCTCGGGTGTTAAGAAAATGAGGATGGGGAAAATGATTCCTTCTTTTGAAGGGCTCAGAGTTATGAGACAGATAAATCCTTAAATAACCACTGACCTAAAGTAATGACAACTGTAAGGCAGGGGTTGCCTGTTTTTCCCCAATATCTAGTCATGTCTGAACACATGGTGACCCAGCTTAAAGACCTCATGTCTCAGACTAAGGCTGTAGCCAGGTGATTGCTCTGGCCAATAGGTGTGAGAAAAAGTGGTTCCTGCTCCTCCAGGCTGCACCTCTATGGGCAGGATATACCCTCCCCTTTCTGTTCCCTCTTCCTGATGGCTGGAAGGGAATATGGACCATCTTGGATCATGTGGATAAGACTAACATTCCTATAGGTGGCAGAGCAACAGAATAAAGGGAGCCCAATGTCACAGAGCAGAACCAGCACACTGCCTCAGATTAACAATGATAGAAAAATAAGCTCCTGTCTTGTATTTAAGCCACTGTTACTTGGAATCCATCCCATGAAGCAGCCCCGTGCCCTAATTAACATGTAATAAAGATGCTTCTTTTTCTAAAGCTCTTCAGTACTGAAAAATGCCCCCTTAAAAGGAAGAACCAAAATTGAATAGTGTAAGTGAAGAAAAGTTTAATTTCTAACTTTTTCATGAAAAATAACACTTTTATGAGAAATTAATCTTATAAATAAAAAATAGAGATTATGAAAATCTTGCAAATTCTCAGAAAAAAGTAATTTAAGTACTTACTGGTGGCATAATTTTAAAACTAAAACTATATAACCACGTTAGAACTAATTTTAAAAATTAGAAAACTAAAAACTTAAGATAAAAATAATATACAAAAACTAGAGACAGTCAGAAACAGAATGGACACAAAATACAAGAAAAGCTTAGGAAAGTAACAGTGAATGTGGGACACACTGATATGCAGACTGAAAGAATACTCCATGTCTCAGGAAATGCACAATACCGAGACATGTCTTGGTGAAGGTTCAGAAATTCAAATAATTCTTTAGGGACTCAATAGAAAGAGCAAATGACCTTTAAGAGCAAACTGCGTGGGCATCTTAAAAGAATGGACATTACTGCTCAAGAGAGGCTCCAAATTCGATGAAACCAAAGAAACAGAAAGAGAGGTAAAAAGTGAGACAATGTTATCGGAAATAAAGCTCATTTCATGTTTCTTAGTTTTTTTTTTTTCTGGATGGTAGGATTTGAATTGATTTTTAAACTTCGTTTTTCTTCATTATGCAAATTATTTAAACGAGCATGTGACTTGTCATTATAAACCATTAGAAATTAAATGGGAAAATATCAAGATGAATGCGGGTATCCCAAGATATTAACCATGACCAATTTCCAAAGATTATTATCAATTTTAAATAAGAAGAACAGGCCCTGAAGGAATAATCTGGTGGGAAACTAGGAAAGGATATTACTCCAGGCATAAGCAAAGATAGAAAGGTATAAAAGAAAATGACAGTTTAAGGAAATGGCAAGAGGTCTGGTAAGTGGATGGAGGTCAAGCCTGGGTCAGATTATATGCTATGTTTGAACCTCATTCTAGTGTTATTTTTTAGTTTTGTCACTGATCTACCTGACATCATTCGAACCAGTGAAAGTAGGGTTCTCCCTATATTTGAGGTACAAAAACTCAAGTCCAGACCTCAAGGACAAAATTATTAGAGCTGGAGTACCAGCTCTAATAGGACCCCATTCTTGAAGACAATAGCACAAAGACAAATGAAAAGGGGCCTGTCCTCAGGAAATCTGTGAGATCAGAAGACACCAAAGAAAAATAAATAATAATGTATGGTAATTTAACACATGTGGACACTACAGGAATTGAGAAGAAAGGAAGTACTTTGGTGGCCGGAACAGGCAGAGGAAGTGGTAAGACTTCCACTAGATCTTGAAGGAAGGACAGAGCATTTTGACTTAAGATTTCTAGTTTCACGAAAAATTGTCTTCATAGGTGACTCCGATCTATGGCTACAATTTCATAAAAAGAAAGCATTTTTTTCTTGCTGAAATTATTTTAAAAAGGAGAGACTAATAAATCAATTATGCTGGGATTTGACTATTTAAAAAATAAAAAGTAAGGCCTTATCATATGTAAAAACAAATTCAAGATAGATAACTTTTCATCTATTTCCTTTATAGCTTCCTACATTAGATTTAACTCTAATCTTTGGTAACAGTCTTTGTAATCACTAACAAAGGAAGAGATCAAAAAGGAAGAGAGAGATATACAAATTTTAATCTGTCCACTAAGAACAAAGGTTAATCAACAAACTGTGAAAACTGCTTACAATGTAATTAGGAAAGACTGATTTTCTTAATATTTAAACAACTCTTTTAACTCAGTGAGAAAAAATATATATAAACATTTCAGCAGAAAAATGGGTAAAGGACATGGACAAAAAATGCACAAAGGATTATATTTCAGAATTGTTTGCTCATTTTGGAATTATAAATTAGATGTCTAAGAATTTCTCTTAGGAACAAATCACATACATATATATACAAAATTTACTTAACCACTCATTGCAGAATAATTTGTAATAGTGAAAAACACAAAAACAGTTTAGATGACTAACAAAAGGATTATACAAATAAATTATAGGATAAAATCATTGAAGTTGTCCAAATAAATGAGATTCTGAACCACTAAAGATCACACACTGAATGTTGCCAAAAACTGTATGACGACATGGGAAAGTGGTTACAGTAAGTAAGGAAAATAAATTAGATAATAACCAAATAATAATAGCTTTAATATCAATTTAATAAGAAAGATAAAGTACAGAAAAAAGACCAGAAAGATCTAGTCTTTAACCAAAACATTAAATGTGATTATTTCCAGATTACAGAACCATGGGTGATTTTTTTTCTTCTTTATGTTCTTAAAGTTATCCAAATTTTTATAATGAAGACTTATTACTTTCAAAATCTTTGCTGTCCTTTGCAGCAAAACTTCCAGAAAGACTATATGTAATGTCTCTAACTCCTCTTGTTTCTCTCTCAAACCCAAATAGACATTGGCCCCAGAAACTCTCATCAATGAAAATGCTGATCTCCAGGTTACTAAGCCTAACACAGCTGAGGTGACACTGTGTTATAACTCCCTTCCCTTCTTGCGACCCCCTTTCCTCATGGCTTCCAGATGCCACATTCTGCTTCCTACCTACTGATCCCTTCTTCTCTTGTCTTTTTTGCTCGTTCCTTCTCATCAGACTGACCCCTTTAGGTAGAAATACACCACAGCTCAGCCCTCTAACACCGGTCTCAAGGTGTCAGATGCCACGTGTATACTCACAACTCCCAAATCTACACCTCCAGCCCAGATATAGATTTCCTTCTCCAAACTCCAGACTTGTGGGCTCCATGCATGTTTCTGCTTATCACCTCCACTTGAATGTCTAAGAGACAACTCCAACTCAATAAGCCCAGGTGAGCAAGTAAATTCTCACCCCCGAAACCTGCTTCACACATAGTTTTTCTCATCTCAGTTGATAGTGACTTCTTCCTTTCATTTGCTCAGATAAAATATCTGTCCTCAGTTCCTCTGTCTGTCATCCAAGCTGTCAGCAAATCTTACTAGCTCTCCTTCAAAATATATAGAGAATCTAAACTTACCATCTTTGCTGTCCCCATGGTCCCAGCAACTACCACCTCCTCTAGATTAGCATAATAACCTGCCAAGCCACGTCACACTTCTCCCCTGTCCCATTACAGCTCATTCTCAGTGCAACAGCCAGACCAATCCTTTACATTCCTACGTCGGATCACAACACACCTCTGCTCCAAACTCTTCAGTGGCTCCCGATTCTCATAGTAAAGCCACGGTCCTTACTGCGGCCTGGCAGGCCTTGCAAGACATGGCCTCCCCTGCCACTTCTCCCGCCCTGTGTATGCCACTGCAGCATGCTGTCTTGTTGCTATCCCGGGTGAGGAGGCACATTCCCACTCGGCCTCCGCTCCAGCTCTCCATCCCACTCCACCTGTGATGTGCCTTCTTCCCACCATGTCTTCCTGGCTAACTTACCACTTCTGGGCTCACTGTCCTCCTGCTCACATCTCACTGTCTCAGGGCAGGTGACCCAGCCACGCTCTTGATGCTGCCGCCAGCTTCTATTCTCCACCCCCAGGGGCATCCCTAGCCCTCTTTCCCCTGTTCTGCTTTTTCCTCTCTCCATACTACTTACCATCAACTGTCAAAGGGTTAAAAATCACCATTCTAACAGTAATTTAGGAAGGCTATGGTGATACAGGAGGGCTCCTCTGACTTTCATGTCTGTCTGGTACAGGGCGGCATGACCCTGTGTGAGGCACTGTCTTGAGGAACACAGTAAAGACCTAGCAGGTATGAATCAGTCATCAAAGATGGACAAAAATGAAATCGCCAGCAATTAAGAAATCCCAGGAGCATGAACAAAGCTAAGAAGTGTAAGTTACAGAAGGGATGATCTGTCCATCAGCATAAGTAAGGGTCAGAGCTGCCCAAGATGAAAAGGACACCCCAGGAGGGCATAGTCCCCCTCTGCTATGTAGCAGCATGAGCCTCAACAGGGATGCCACAGAGATTGTCCAGCATCCCTCGGCAGGATGGAGGAGGCCTCTGTCACTGATGGGAGGAGGCCTCGGTCACTGATGGGAGACATCCAAGAATGGTGGGAGTGGGCAGAGGGCGATCTATACCTTTTGTCAGGGCTTATAGAGAGAAATAGCTGAATACATACATTTTCCTATTTTCCACTTTATCTGTTAAACAGATAAAGGGTCAACCATTTAGGGTGTATTAAAGACATGCTAAGGCCTATGTGGACACAGATGCTATTCCTGAAGGTTGTCTGTCAGACAACAAATAAACAGAGCTCAGGATACATACACAGCTTATGTTCACCTAAATTATGAAACAATGCATTCCCATGAATAACTGAACGAGGAATTGTGACAGAAACAGAATTGGTAAAGTACTAAATGGCATGCAGAGAAAAAGGCTGAGAGACATTCTGGGAAACAGCACCCCATGGGGCCAACGGGTGCTTCTAAGAACTCTGCGTATTTTAGGGCTTTCATACATTAAAACCTAGTTCATGTGGCAGACAGGCTGGAAATGTGGGCTCTCTCCTGCATTGCTCTGTTCCCCCCATCACCCTCCTCATTTCCACATCATCGGGTGGCCAGAGAACACGACAATCTGTGGGAGCACACACACAGCACACCCGCACACACTACCGCCAGGCAAGGACTTCTGCTCATGAAAATCAAACAAAGGAGAGCAAGGAAAAAGAGGCAGAGAACACAGCGTCCCACTCAGAACACTGCCTGGTAAGCGTCTGTTTCTGAGGCCAGCATCTAGCTCTATGGTTTATTTTTTATGCGCTGTGTTTACATACATCAGTAAATATGGTTTCCATTTCTCTTTGTAACAGCAGCTATAAATTATATGTTGGAAGTGTTTGGCTTCTCTCTTCCCATAAAGGTCTGGCAGGGATTACTGAGGCCCCAACACGGGGAGGCCCAGGATTGGCAGGGAGCACCTTCTTTCATCCATATCCTTAAATTAATTAACTCATCCAATAAGCATCTATTGAGCCCAAACTATGTGCCAGGGAAGCAGAACCATAAAATGAAACAAAATAAACAAAAATCTCCGCTTTTGTGGAATTTACAATCTAGTGAAATTCATCCACCTCTCTTCAATTTCTAGATTCAGAGCTGTCAACCCATCTGGGGTTGGACACAAGAGCAGGTAAATGTGAAGCAAATAGAGCCACTGTAAATAACTATAGGAATTATTATGAACGTAGACTGTTCCTGAGGGCTTACTATGTGCCAGCCACTGTGCTAAGCACTGTAAGTACTAACTCATCTAACAGTCATAAAAATGCTATCTGGAGGTTCTACTATGATTCTGTCACAGGTGAGGCAACTGAGGCACCAGGCCATCTGGCCAGCAAATGGAGTGAAGAAACTCAGACTTTCAGCTCTAGACCCCACACTCCTCGCTCTGCTCTAGAAGTGGGCCATTTACAGCAGAGACAGGTCCCAGTCAGTATCACTTCCAGAGACATCTGTTGGTTCCCTAGCCAAATCTTTGATCCAAACAAAGAAACCGGAGCATCCAGGTGTGGTCAAAGGGTGCTTGTCCCATGTGTGGCCATGGAATGTGATCTGCAAACAGCAACAGGGAGACTCCATTTTCATCTACTGTAAATGTATTGCTAATGCTGGTTAATCATGTGGAGATACGTGATTCTACTGCTCAGCCCAATTAAACACACTATTTAATACACTGTGGCTTCACACAGATCCATCTCAACGAGTCACTCGAAATGCTTACTATGAACATTTTAACACTTGCCCTCAGCTCAAATCTTGTTGATTTTGTATTTCATTTAATTGGGAATAAAGCTCTCATGTGATAGGTTCCACCACAGATAATAATAGCTCAGAAAAAAATAAATACACAGAAAAAGAGAGAAAAGGTGATCTCACGCTTGAAAATAAAATCTCAGGAGGGGGCTAGCATCAAATAAAAAAGAATCAAATCACGCTACTCAGGCTTTGTGATATTAATCTAGGATAATCTTGGTTTTCAAGATTTCAGTAATTTCTAAGATAAACAAAAAGGAACTTTCAGAATTTCATCTCTCTCTAGCACATACACACACACAAACATAAAATCACTCTCAACAATATACTCACTTTTCTATTTTGTTTGCTTTTGTTTCAAAGGTGTTTAAATAACAGAAATGTAGCCAATATTTACCAAGTGCTTACTATATTGTCACTGTGCTAAGCACATTACATGCGTCTCATTCACTCCCCGCTGCTGCAATAACTCTGCCAAGCAGGTATCATTATCATGTTCTCCACCTCACACATAAAGAAACTGAGGCCCTGAGGAATTAAACTGCTTGCTCCCCAACACATGGCTGACAGGTGGCAGACCCAGTTCTTACGGGTCTCCACAGCTGCACTCATTCCATGACATTCTACCTCTTTCCTGTATATCTGAAAGACTACACAAGATTTCTGACCAAAGAAAGGATGAAATACACAAGAAGAGGCTTTTCTCACGAAACTGGAGAGTGACACCTCCTTTCTGGGTGGGAGAAACGCGGGATCACAGGTCACTTTCAACTGACTCCAAACACAGAGGCCCGCAGAGCTCTTGAGCAGCCCCAGGTGTGGAGCTCAGGCCCAGGAGGCCACAGCTGAAGGGAAAGCAACCCTGTAATCTGTTCTGAGGGAGGAAGCTTTACGAGAACTGAGAAAACACGGAAAATAAAGTAGGCTTGCTAATAACCTCCCTCCAGGTCCCGCCCTCCATTCCTCCTACTCAGTGGTAGTTTCCCATCCTTAAGGCTAGAAAACTTGACTTAATGATAAAAATCTGAAGAAGCCCAGAGAGGAAAGAGAAAGGAAAAGAACTCTAGCACCTTCACACAACTGGATACACTTTAATGCACCTTCTTCAAATTTCTCATCACAAGACTATGGAAACTAAAGTTATTTCATGTTAAGTGCCTTACTTTTTTTTTTTTTTGAGACAGTCTCGCTCTGTCATCCAGGCTGGAGTGCAGCGGTGCGATCTTGGCTCACCACAATCTCTGCCTCCTGGGTTCAAGCAATTCTCCTGCCTTAGCCTCCCGAGTAGCTGGAACTACAGGCACACACCACCAAGTCCGGCTAATTTTTGTATTTTTAGTAGAGATGGAGGTTTCACCATGCTGGCCAGGCTGGTTTCGAACTCCCAACCTCATGATCCACCCGCGTTGGCCTCCCAAAGTGCTGCCACTGCGCCCGGCCCAAGTGCCTTACCTTTTAAGTCCCCATTGGCTGAACATAAAACGACTGAAAAATGTGGAAATATTTCCACTTGCCAGTCTTCATTACAACCTTCAGAACAACCTATCTAAACTGCAGAAACCAAGTGCTTCCCTCCAGCATCTGAGATTAAGGTCTCCACTCTTCCAAGTATATGCAGTACAGACACTCCATGTTCTAAGAGGATGGAGGCTGCCCATCGAGCAGAGAGGAGGAAGCACAGAGCGTAACCACCCGTGCTGTTGCTATGCCATGCTGTCCTGTGGGATGTGGGCTCCAACTGCCATGGGTGAGCAAGGGTGATGGGAAAG
Organism: Cacajao melanocephalus; assembly: GCA_963573385.1. Lineage (NCBI taxonomy): Eukaryota > Metazoa > Chordata > Mammalia > Primates > Pitheciidae > Cacajao > Cacajao melanocephalus. Next base: position 62,629 of record CAUYLG010072895.1, read on the forward strand.
ACACACCATGATAGGTGGGGAAACTGAGTCTTCAAGCTTGCCACACACCCTCATTTCTTCCAGGAGCAATCAGATAGCGTACTTCAATTTGAAAACATTATACATCTCAATGTAATTAAGAAATTTCAACTGGCATGAATATGTAATGTACACATTGCTTTACAGATGCCTTTTTTGCCCGACAGGCTGGTGCCGACTTTAATTTGGAAGAAATCCATTTTCATACAAAGGTAACCAAGAGTGACAGGAAATAGGAAGCCTACATCATTTATCTTCTGTGAACTTTAGAAAAAATCAGTTAATTGCTTTTCTAGGAAGCTGTTTTGTGGAATCATGGTGCTTCATCTTTCTATTCTTTTTCATGGCATACACGGCGATTTTAAAATGTCCTTCATGAAAATGCTATGATTAATCAATACATCTTAGACTATTTAATTACTTATTTTAACAAATAAAATTCTGATCAACCACAAACAGTTTCTCTGTTCTTGTAGATGAATTATCAACTGCTAGGAAAACTCCTAGGATACCAAAGTCTATTGATTGATATTCAAGTTCAGGTGTCTCTTTCCTTATCACTGACTAAGCTATGGGCATCAGCTCCTGGCTTCCTTTGCTCCCCTGGTTTGTCAAATGAATTCTGTTCCCAGCCACTGGAGCCCTCTACAACCGCAGTTTCAAAGTATCACTACTTATTAAATCACAAACAGAAAACTAAAACATGAAGGTTTTGAAATATAATGCAGAAGCTGTAACTTGTCAAACTACTGACTGCAAGGCCCAAGACACTCCTGCGTCGTCTCAATGGCTCTGCATGTAAGGTTTTTCACAGCACTGTCCTATTTTGTGCCTTGCCCCCATCACCTAACATATACATATGTATTTTTAAATTCTACCAAGTTTGAGGCTAATATGACTTTTTTCAAATCTAAAATGATCATCCTAGTAATGATTTTATATTATTCCATGAGCCAAAGACAGATACACTATGAAGTTAATGATGCTTAATATCTGTACTAAGCTTCAGGGTCTCTTAAGGCCCTGGGAGTAGGAGGGGGGCGAGCAGCACTGTGTTAACACCGTTACATGTTTTTGAAATAACTGCAAGGGTGAGATCTTTTCTATTCCTTTATTCCTAAAGAAGATCCCCAAGACTATGCAAATTTGAGGTCCCACAACACTGTATCTGCTCCTCTAGGTTAACTATCCCCAATGTTTGGATCTGGAATTACATGCTGAGCACAAAATATTAGAGAGAGAGAGAGAGAGAGAGAAACAAAAAATAATTCACTTCAATTGGAAATAAAATTCAGTGTGCTATGCCCTAGAACATTCCAGAGAGCATGCTTTGGCCATTCATTTCTCCCTGGTCTCTCACCTAATCGTAGACACTTTTCCAAGGGGCACTCCCAGGGAGACTCACTTAATGAGAGGTGGTGTTCAGAATAAAAGACTCAGCTATAACAACAAAAATATGTTTTTCATTAAACACAAAACTGAGTCGGGAAAAGCCAGCCAAGAGGCAGGTGTATGAGTTAAGGAATTCTCTTGAGGTCTTTAACTTCCACATCAAATTGCACTGGAGTTTTCTGCACTAATTACCTATTATTGAAGACTCAGGAATTATTGCAAATAATTTGCCATAGCAGCAGATAGGGTGCAGATGTTGTAAGGGAAAGAATGAAGAGTTTATGAAGTATAAAACCAGGAAAAAGAAATTCAAAATTTCCCAATTTTTAAAAATAATACAGAATTTTTTTCTAGTATAAAGGTGATGAAGGTGAGGGAATTTTCCTAGGGCTGAAAGGCCAATGTTAAATTTAATTTGGACTGTAAATGAAAGAAACTGCAAATTAAAAGGTACGTGCTAGAGTCTAATTTATTCAGTTAATGTAAATTTCCTGGAGGCAGAGATTACATCTTGCATTAAAAAAAAAAAAAATTTCTCTCATCACATTGCACCTGGTCATTGATCTGATTTTCTTATGAGGAATGTACCTATACAATGCCAAACAGATATGTCTGCATTGCCCTCCTTGTTTTTTATGTCATTTTTACCTAAACTTTCTAGCCCCCAAATTTTTCACACTGTGATTAAGTCCTGCTCTGTAGCTTACATCCTGAAAAACCATAGTCAAGTAATGACCTTTGGGTCATTTTCTTTGGAAATTTCCCTAGAAAACACCTTCTCAACCTCACTGGAAAATTAATATCTGCACTATTGAGAGGATATTTTCACACCAGCAGTATCTTTATTTTTAAAAATATTGGCATGGATATTTTTGAAATTGTCACTTTAAATTGTTTTATCTCTTTCAAATAACAAAAATATTTATTCCCTCAAAAGTAAAATCGGGTTGATAACATTCTTCAGCTTCTATGTTATGATTGTGAATCTTATTTATTTATTTTTTGTATAGATGCGGTCTCGCTATGTTGCCCAGGCTGGTCTTGAACTCTGGCCTCAAGCAATCCCAAAGTGCTGGGATTACAGACATAAGCCACTGCGCTTGATTGTGCATTTTATCAGAATAGCCTATAAACACTGAATAACGTACCTGCAAAAGAGTATTTCTTAATATTCTCTTGGAATACTGTCAACAAAAACCTCAGTTTGAAGGGTAGAAGAAGTTACTTAGTACTTGGCTGCTAACTGTGAAATAGTCATGTTTTTATTGTGGGAGTGGGTTGATTAAACAGACAAGTGTTACAAGATTCAAATTACAATATTTTTCCTAATGTGCTTTTTACTAAAATAAAAATTGCATCCCCTTCACCAAAAAAAAAAAAAAAAACCCACCAATTTTTAACTTTGTTCTACAAATACCACCTCTTATCTCTTCTCTATCAAAGCATGATTGGCCTTTTTGAAATATTCAGGACAAAATGTTAGGAAGAGGGCAGGCTCACTAGTTCAATGTCACTACATATAGGGGAAATGGAACACTTCCCACAGAAAAGCTCTGATTTCTCTCAGCATGAGACTCTGTCTGAGGCATCCCCCTCTCTCTCTGCTAACCGAACACCATACATAGCATGTTCTTTCCAATCTGAATCCTCAAAGGGCATCCTGAAAGTGTCCAAGTTATTAATGACATACCCAAAAGCCTCATAAAAACTGCACAGTTATCTGCCTAAGGCTTTACTGGCAATCAAAAATTCATCTTTTTTGTTTTAACTAGAGTTTTATGAACTCGCTGAATTACAAAATAAACAAACAAGTAAATTATTACCTAATAAATTGGAAGTTTCTTTGGTAGATAAAAACCATTTCAACAAGAAGTCAATTGAGATTGAAATAATGAGGGATTCCTGGTGGTTGTAAAAGTCAGTCGCCACTGCTCAAGGATAAGCCAGGATTTATTTGCCACTACCAGTCATTTGATGATGATGAATCAAACAGGCTCACAAATTCAGTTTTGTAAGGTGGTATCTATGTGTGTTTCCTACAAACTTAAAAACATAAATGCCTATAGAAATTACACTTTGCTTCCATTAATTCCTAGTGAACATTTTCTAGAATCTATCATAAATGTGCAATCAAAAAAAAAAGTTATTGGTATACATGTCACTTAATTTTCTCTACAAAACCAGTGTAAACATCTCACAGATTAAAAAAGAGGTCTTCTCTAAAGGTGATATGTTGATCTCCCTATCAGTCCATGGTGATTTCTGAGACTGATAGTTCAGAAATGTTTAAGCTCAGCCTTGTCAGAAATGCAACAACAACTGTCAAATCATTGATTTCATTTGGTTATTAAATCAAATTAACATACAAAGATATTCTGGCTACACTGTTACTCTGTCTTTAAAGAATATGTTTAAAAGAGAAAAAAACTGAACAGTTCCTAAGTATAATGTTGTAGAACTCACATTTAATTTTAGTTAGTATAACATATCACAGCAAAAAATATATATGCATGATCATATTTTTTTCTTCATGTACTCTTCACAATCATCATCAATTCAGAATACAGTCTGAGACAGGACGGAATTTCCAAACCATGTAACAGGATTTCCAAACCATGTGAACAATTCACCATATTCAATGCTGGATAATTGAAACAACTAATTTAAGAACTATTATGAGGTTTACTTGGTAAAATTCCTGTTAAAATATTTCAAAATACACACGAAAAAAGAGTTTTGGAACCCTTGTACATAAAAATTTACCTATTTAGATACTAAAATTATAGCCTTTAAGTGCTTTTCTTATTTCTTAATCACTTATTCACTCATTTCTTAATTTTATTTATACCTCAGTGGATACCAGCTGTTCAGAAGAAAATCCTTCAACTATACTGAAGGGGATATTCTTTCCCTAACTAATACATACACACACAACTGCATTTGTTGAAACTTTAAAAATTCCAATTACAATAAATGTGAGATTTTAAGAAATCATTATTTAAATCTGCCTCCCCTTTAAGTGATTGCTACAAATCCTACCACAGAAAGCCAACCACATCACTGAAAAAAAAGAAACGTGGAAACTAAATTCACAAGGGTCATCACTTGTAACTATGCAATTGCATGTACACAGTGCTGAGAAAGACTCACCTCCCCCTGCTTGGGGATGCTGAACTTGGAGAGCTTGGCCTTGGCTCTGGCCGGCTCTGGCTTGCTGGCAGGAACTCCCCTGTATGATGTGCAGTGCACGCTGGTTTCCGAAGACGACTTCAGCTTAGGAGACTCATCAGGGGCCTGATCTTGGCCATCCATCGGCCGCACATATGCAGTCGGTTTCTGCTGGACCAGGCTGGGTTTTGAAGCCAGGGATGGAGGAAAGTTCTGAACGCAGTGTCCACTGTTGCTGTGCTTGGCTGCCATGGCAGGTGGCCTCTCCTGGGTCTGAAGGCCCACCTCCACATTGCACACTTGTTTGGCCCGCGGTTGCTGCCTGCCAACACCATCTCCAAGCAAGGTCCTGAGAGAGCCCTGTTGTGCTGAGTTGGAAGAAGAAAAAAAGAAGAAGATGAGGATGAGGGGCTCGATACATGGGGATTTTCTTTCTTTATTATGGTTCTCCAGGTTTTAACAGATTTGTGCAAATCAAGCAACCTGTGGCCATGCTTACTTGCTCTCTGTTGGCCATCTGAGGGCGGATGCCCAGCCTTCTGCCAGCCCATGGTACCTCTCTTACTCTGCTGCACGGGGACAGCTGCTGGTGTGGAAGTTGTAGTGCTACAGATAGATGAGGGCTGGGTCTGGGCTCTTGAGTCTGCAACAAAATGTTCATCAATCTTGTTCACAGGAGTCTGAGGAACCCCAGGTTTGGGAACACCAACGAGATGACTCTGATTGGATCTATCAGTTAAAAAGTCTTTCATTTCATCGTAATTGCCCAAAGTGTTCTGGATCCGGTTGGAGAGTTCATCCCCCTTGTTAGTCTGGAGAAAGAAAAACACATCCACGCTATCGTTAGAGACAACAGAAACATGGGAGATAATGGACAAGTGCCCTTATCCATCACAGAGACAGAGTTGCCACATGCGGAATGAGATCTGAAAGATAAAATCGAAATCTATCATTTCTGAAGATGTCTGTCAGCACTTGGAATGGCACCAGAACAGAAAGCCTGTAATGGCCTTGGGGTGCATGAAAAGAGATCTATCCGGCCGGGTGTGGTGGCTCACACCTAAAACCCCAGCACTTTGGGAGGCCGAGGCAGGTGGATCACATGAGGTCAGGAGTTTGAGACCAGCCTGACCAACAAGATGAAACCCTGTCTCTACTAAAAATACAAAAATTAGCAAGGTGTGGTGGTGGGCGCCTATAGTCCCAGCTATGTGGGAGGGTAAGGCCAGATAATCATTTGAACCTGGGAGATAGAGGTTGCAGTGAGCCGAGATCACGCCACTGCACTCCAGCCTGGGAAACAGGAGACTCAGTCTCCAAAAAAATAAGGATCTATCCTTGGTATTGTGTGTGCTGCAGCTAAAACAAAGCTTGCCTGGAAATCAGGAAAATTAATTATTACAACTTTAAAAAATGATCTGCATTAAGTCTTTCTATGATTGGACTGTCTTGTATTTGTAGTTCCATTAGAAGCTTTACTTAAAAATTCAGATTTGGCTCAGGATTGGTCTAAATATCATTCTTGCCAGAAATCCAGAGTGACAGGCAAGAGATGTCAATGTAAAGCTTAAAGGAACACGGGGCTAAATCTGCAGGAAGCCTGAATGACCCAGAGCTCCATGCAGCCTAAGATATTTGTGAAATCTGGGACATTTCATTTTGGAAGAGAGGTTATGTTTCTGGCCTTTGGTAAAAATGAGAAATAATCTTAGAGTTTCTTTCTCATTAACCCTAACAGGTACTCTAATACTAGCATGATCCACACATGACAACTATGTAACCCAACCCTCTTCCTTTTCTTGCTTTTTTTTTTTGAGATGGAGTCTCACTCTGTCGCCAGGCTGGAGTGCAATGGCGTGATCTGGGCTCACTGCAGCCTTCACCTCCCAGATTCAAGTGATTCTCCTGCCTCAGCCTCCCAAGTAGCTGAGATTACAGGTGCCTGCCACCACACCCAGCCAATTTTGTATTTTTTTAGTAGAGACATGTTGGCCAGGCTGATCTCCATCTTCTGACCTTGTTATCTGCCTGTCTCGGCCTCCCAACGTGCTGGGATTACAGGCATGAGCCACCGTGCCCGGTCCCCAAGCCCCTTCTAATAGTGTTTCTTTCCTACAATCTAAGAAAACGTAACAAACGGGATTGACCTTAATATGTCAACACGGAGATAAAGTCTGTATTACTGACAAAAATCACAGCAAGCAGATCTCAATAACAAACAAAAGTTGCATGTTACTGAAGGAGTAGCCAGTAAAGACATGTGAACCAGACACCTCGATTTCCGGGGGAAGATCCTGTACTTGGCAGCTGAGCTGTCTTCCCTGGGCTGAACAGACAGAAGATTCAGTGAAGTTTGGTTGGTCAATTCTTTTAGTTGAGGCCACCATCACAGGGAGTAAGAGGAACAAGTGAGAGGTGGAAATGAACAACTGAAAACCATCTACCTTGTAGGGCTCGCTGAAGAGAGAGTAACTAGAATTAAACGTGCCATCATCCTGTTGAGTTTCTTGATTTCTTCTTTCTCGTTCTTTCCTCCGTAATGCATTTCTATCTGGTTCATAGACACTGCATCAGGAGAAAGAAGAGAGAACAACCACAGGCACAAATTAAACTCTAAAGCCCAACATAACACACATGTGAGTGCAGAAGTCTGGTTCATGGACAAATGATGATGACAACAAGAACATGGATGAGACTGAAGCCAGCGTAATCAGGCTGTGTGCTGGGGTGTCTGACAATTACATTCTTCGGGGGAAAAGGAATCCTTAGGACCAGTTCCAACCACTACTAGGTTTCTTTTCCTGGTATGTGAAAGAGGAACTATCTAAGCAACTTTGACAAGAGAAGACTGAAAGTAATGTTAAGGCAGACAGTAATTACAGTGATGTGTAAATAGAAATTATGAGCATACTTCCTCTATGACAGAGACTCTGAGTGTTATATGGGAATGCTCCTGTTCTTTTTTTTTTTTTTTTTTTTTTTTTGCATGGCTGTGTTTCTGTAGTGATTCTTTCATTACCTAGCTCCCTAAAGAGCTGTTAAAACTCCATGCTGCAGTGGTTTTCACAGTTATGAGCCTTCTTCTGATCTCTGTTAATCAGTCAAGTCGTCAAACGACTACTGAATCAATTCTTTCTTCTGATATATTTGACACTATCACTCCTCCTAACCATGAAAAATGTGCCAGGAGGAAGGGGTGCAGGCAATGAGGGGAGAGAACGGAAATTGAATTATGTTGTGTCATCAAGGAACTTAGCCTTTTGTTGAAGAAAATTAATATCTATTCTCTCAAAATACAATTATGAAGTGGCCAGGCACCAGACAACTGGAAAAAATGAGAAAGAAATAAAGTGTTCCTTCCCCCTAATAAGGAGAAAACAAAGGGGCTAATTCAACTAGTGATGAGGAAGTGACCTGTTTACTGAAGGAAGGAAATGCACTTGTTTTTCTGACTCCCTGGATAAAGAAATCTGGCCTCCGTGTAGACAACAGAACCAACACTACCAATCGGAAAGTGCTCACAGATCCCTCAAGATGAGCTCTGTCTTCATTTCCCAGCAGAAGCAGGTTGGTGTAGTGACCTGGCCATCACTGTGCTTCCAGCTTCCACTTGATCTAATGGGCAGATGCTGAGCTGGGAGACAGGACACCCACCTACAAAATGTGGTTCTCCCTGAATCAGTAACATGGGGATGGAAAAGCCACTTGGTATCTCTACACCCTAGTGACTTCCTTATAAAGGAGGGGCGTTTCATGGCATTGTTACAAGGCTTAAACGTGAAGGAAATTCTATAAAATGGCTTTGGAGTAGCTTTAGGTGCCACAAAATCGAATGTATTGCTAATAAAATATTGTTAATAATAAAAGGATCTGTGTGTTCAAAGGAACTTATAAAAATTGTGATTTTTTTTAAAAGCTAAATATATTTAGTAAAAGAGAGAGTATTTATATCATATAGCTGTAGGGGACACACAAATTATTGTAAAATAAATATTGCTTATCCTAGCTCTGCCCATGTGGCTGGGATGCACTTTGAATTTGCTGTCTAAGGGATGATGCAATGCTAAACATGCTTCTGGCAAGGCTGTTGTAGCACCTGAGGCATTTAACTTAAATTTAAGATTAGGAAATGTAAAGATATCCAGAACATGGAGCCTATTAGCATTTTAATTCATCCTTAGTATATTACCCACAGTTATTAGATTTGGGAGTCTACTCAATGACCTTCATATAACGGGGACTGCAGCCTCTGGAATCTTCTAACAACTGAGAGGCTCACAGCTCCGACATGACAATCACTGATCACTAAGAACTCCCCGGGGTGGCTGTGGTGACAGTGACCAGCTCAAAGAAGGCAGGAGATGGGAATGACACTCTTATTCACAGAACCAGACTTCTAGCTCCCAGCAGAGGGTATGACGGTCCTGCCCTGCTTGTGGACATTTGTAATATGAAACCCTGGCTTTCACGAACATTCCATGGATTTCAAATGGAGACTGCTCTGAGGACATATGACCCACCCTGTGGATAGATATGAAGTAGTCTTTAATTAACAGGAGAATTCTAGTTTCATTATGAACTCCTAGTTTTTGAAACAACATTGACATGTGCACATAAAAAACAAAAAGCTTGCACAACATGCATCATAACCCTGCCTTTTCCCGTACATACAGGGACTCCCACACACATGCTTGCTGCCCTCAGTCAGGTTAACCCAACCAGACACACAAGACAGGTGTGATGCACAAAGTGGCCTTATGTACGATGGGGCAGGCAGGTGGTCATTGAGAATGATTTCTGGGCTTCTCAGAAGGCCCCCATGCCCAAAATAATACCTCCTGCATCTGCTGGCTGATGACTGAAATTCCACAACTAGAGAGTCATTCCTCTGGTTTAAGATGTCTTCACCCCTGCAAGAAATATAAACACCACAAGAAGGAGAAACACTTTAAACGTGATTAGCCGTATCTTAGTGTGCACTGGTTTGTCAGCATTTTTTCCAGAGGCCAAGGGGAAAGGGTCCAGAATGAATCTTAGAGGGCCAGAATGAACCTCTAAGGAGGAGGCATATTGAACAAAGGAAGGGACAACAGTAGCTGAAGCCATGAAAACAGATTCATAAACTCCACTTATTTTTCAGTGTGGCTTAAATGTTTAAGACAAAGGCAATAGGATAAAAAACAAAATCAATTTGGCAGATATCAGACCCAATACATTTCCAGGGTCTGGAAATTAGTTATGAGTCATGTCCTACTCTAAAGAAGTCAGAGATGAGAGGAAAGATGCTCCTCTTTAACTAAACCTGCCTCATCCCCCAACCCCTTTAAGCTGAAAGATACCTCAAAGCACTCCAAGATGCTTTCTAAACCATCCTAATTGCAAGATAAGCACTTTGGGAGGTGGAGGCAGGCAGATCACGAGGTCAGGAATTCAAGACCAGCCTGGCCAACATGGTGAAACCCTCTCTACTAAAAATACAAAAATTAGCTGGGAATGGTGGCACGTGCCTGTAATCCCAGCTACTTGGGAGGGTGAGGCAGAATTGCTTGAACCAGGACCCAGGAGGTGGAGGTTGCAGTGAGCTGATATTGCACCATTGACCTCTAGACTGGGCTACAGAGTGAGACCCTGTCTCAAAAAACAAACAAAAAAAATTCACTAATGAGGTTCTGCCCACATAATCAGCCTACAGCTCCTAATACTAAGAAGGAGTGAACACCCTCAGGACCACTTACTCATAATCTACTAATAGAAATCTACTAGCCATCTTTTTAGGGGCTTGCCATAAAGCTTGTGCCATGCTTCCACACCATAAAATGAAGTCAGAATGACCCAAAATGGCAACATCCCCACTTCTTCAAAGGCGAGGAAAGAAAAGTCACAAAGAAAGGCAAAGCCTTCCCTTTGGTTTCTCTCCTCCTTCCTTGGTGGGCAGCTCTGTAGCCTCCACTGAGCTACTTCTTAAAACTAACCCACCTATTCCTTCTCTTTAACTAGAGCCACAAGCCCCCTATCACATGTTATTTCATGGCTAGGGAGCTAAAATGTCATTTGCTTAAAGCAGATGTCACTGTAAGAGAAAGGTGGGGCTTCCTACCCCCTGTATCTCCGTAAGTGTCTGAACTCTCACCCTTCCAGCAACACTCAATGTTTTGACTCATAAAGACAGTAGGTTCTGGACAGTGAGCCCCCATTCCACTAATTACAAGTGAAAATCGTGCAGGTGCTCACCAGCCTGCAGAGTGCCTTTCTCTTCATCTCTTGCATGAAAGCTTAGCCCTCTTTGTCCCTCTGCCATTTGAGCAATGTGAAGACCATGCTTTAAAAGCAAAGAAAGCTCTCCCCCTGACAAGCTGAAAGTCAGGTCAGCTTCCCCTGGGATGGCTGACTTAGGTCTAAGAGAATTCGGGTTCCCGGCATACCAACATATACGTTAAACTCAAAAAGTGCCACACGTTATCAGTTATGTTTCTTTGTCATTAGCAGATAAAAACTTCTATCATGTGTAAAGTTGTTCCTATTCCATAAAAATTATAAAAATCCCATTTCTTAAATGTATGTCACCAAATGTATTTATTTTGCATGAAAGTGAAGGTAGCCAACTGCTTCAATATTACTTATTATTTGCTGCAGATGCATAACATTCCCAGAAAATGACCCTTTTTAATCAACTACTTTTAAAGGGACTATTTATTTTTAGAATTTTTAAAAAAAATAGCAAATGAAAAATGTAGTAAAAACATTTTTGATCATTTCTCACTTAATTGTTTTAAACCTATAAACTGAGGTACCCTGTAGAGCTCAAGTCAAGTCCAATTACGGTGGTTAAGTAGAAATAGATGTCTAAAAGTGAAACTGTCATCATTTCCAAAGTTAATCTATTCTTGATCATATGGTAATAGCAAGAAGCTAAATAACAGTACCATTTATGAGCCTGATGCCTTCTCTCTTCCATTGAGCTCAAAACATTTCACCTATATGTCCCTTAATTATCCTTACAATGCCCCTTGGAGAAAGACAGTGATGGTGAATATTATGATTAGGTTAACTTTTTTAAAGATCAAGAAACTGGCCGGGCACGGTGGCTCATGCCTGTAATCCCAGCACTTTGGGAGGCCAAGGCAGGCGGATCACGAAGTCAAGAGATCGAGACCATCCTGGCCAACATGGTGAAACCCCATCTCTACTAAAAAATACAAAAATTAGCTGGGCATGGTGGCACACACCTGTAGTCCCAGCTACTTGGGAGGCTGAGGCAGGAGAATTGCTTGAACCCAGGAGGCGGAGATTGCAGTGAGCCGAGATTGCGCCATTGCACTCCAGCCCGGCGCCTGGCGACAGAACAAGACTCTGCCTCAAAAAAAAAAAGATCAAGAAACTTAGGATAAGAGTTTGATCATCAAAACAATGTCATAAAGAGATATTGTGTAGAAGGGACAGCAATGTCCGAAGTACCTTACTCAGCTCTGCCCAGAGAACAGGAGCTACCCTCGAACCAAGAAATGGCCACACCTCCTAAACCCAGATGTCAACAAGCCCAGCAGTGAGAAGTAGTGAACATGAGCCCCACAGAAGCAAAACAGGAATAAATGAAATAAGGCAAGCTATTTCCCATTCAGACAGAGAGAACCATGAGAAGAATTCTGGAATAAAGTCTCAGCTGTTATAATGTTTTACAGCCCCCAACTGACAAAAGACAGAAATCAGTCTCTTTCCACAGCACACACACAAAGTGGACCCATGTAACCTAGAATTGTGGAATGGAAGACAGACGAGTGGAAAAAAAAATAAAAATGACAGATTCTAAAGTTGCCCAGCGAGGGTTAATGATGTCACTATTTTTATCAAATGCTACCCATTCATCAGCCTGCTCCAATCTCTCCCTGGGCTGCCTACTGGTGAGAAAGGTGCTGGAGCCAGGACAGCCAGCCCTCTAGCAGAGCCACGGGTTGATTTCAGCAGACCCAGCCAGCCAGGGGGACCACCTCTCCCCCACTGCACTCACCTACATGCAACCTGATGAAATCTGAGCGCTTACTCCAAACAAACTGCATTTCCCACAGAGAAGACTTTTAGGCAAGGATATATGAAGCCAATTGCATCCCCTGACTGGAATCATCAAAATGTTTTATTCTTATTTTTTAAAAATTATCCAAACTACTGATGTGTCTCCTCGGTTGTGGGGGTCTAGGAAATAAGTGATTCAAGGAAAAGAGAATGAACCACCTCTCACCTATCTTTTGAAAAAGTTATCATGTTTTCCATGTTTTAAATACTGTCCTTTTCAAAAAGCAAAAATACAATTCACTTTCACCCAAAAGCATTTTCTGAATGCCACTGTGTCAGATGCTGGGGAGACAGGGCTGTGACTGAGCCAACCTGCTGATGAGAAGAAGACAACAGTCTCGGGGCAAGGAGAATGGGGAGAAGGGAGAAGGGGACCCATTCACAAGGAAACAATGAGCGCAGGCTGTGGTCAGGGCACCGGCAGGGGTAGACAGGGAATCCGCAGGTTTCCTGCAGGACACCAGCTTTCAGCTGGGTCTTGAGAATGGTTTCCTGCAGGAGACCGGCTTTCAGCTGGATCTTGAGAAAAGGGCAGGTTAAGGAGACGGAAAGGAAGACAGGATTAGAGGTACAAAATGCAAAGATTACTAGTAAGTGGCCTTTGGGAGTATTCAGAGGAAGTTACTTTACCCTCTCCATATTACCTTACATCTTTAACAAGGTGGAATTCCCCATTTAAAGTTTCATTTACGTGGTTTAACCACTGCTCACCTGTCACAGCTACCTCACTCTAAATAGGTTCCTCTGATCCCTTCCTAAGAGCAGATTTGGTTTGGAGCAAATGCATGAAGGGGGGGATGCAGAGGAAACAGAGGAACACTCTTTCCCTTTTTACAGTTTGCATCAGGCTGGCCCTAAGCAGCCTGCCCACAGAGAAGACAATCTTTTCAGATACTGTGAGACCTGGGACAACACGCTAACATGCTCCGTAGGCATGGACTTGGAACCATGAGGGGAGCAGGAAGAAGAAAAGGCATAAGAAGGAGAGAAGAACATTCCCCAGAAACTGTCCTGCTTTCCAGAGCAGCAGCATAAGCAACTGTGTATAATTAAAGAAATCTAATAAAACACTCCAAATTATAACAATTGTTTTAAATTTAATGAGTCAAACTAATTAACATCTCTTGTTATTTATAAAGCAAATGATAAAAATCAGAAACTGTTTCTTAAATTAGAGTAAAGCAAGGTTGCTGAAGTGTACTTGCAAATTCCCTTCTTAATCTATAGACATAGCTGGTGGACTGAAAGGCAGAAAGAGAGAGAGAGAGCATGGGACAGAGGCAGCTCAGACAGAGAGAAAGTAAGGCTGGAGGTAGAATATGGTAAAAAGGCAAGAATCCCCCAACTGGAGTCTTTTGAAGCCCTGAATTGTTGTGGTTGTGGTGCTATAGGTGTGATGGTGGTGATAGTAGTGGTGGTGGTAGTGATAGTGGCAGCAGCAGTAGTGGTAGCAGTGCTGGCGGTGGTGATGGTGGTAATGGTGATGATGGTTATGGTGCTGGTGGTGGTGGCAGTGGTGGTCATGGTCATGGTGGTGGTGGTAGCAATGGTGACAGTAGTGGTGAAGGTGGTGATGGTAGTGGTGGTGATGGGTGATGGTGGTGATTGTGATAATGGTGGTGATGGTAGTGATGGTGGTGATGGTAGCAATGCTGCTGGTGGTGGTAGTGGTGGTGATGAGTGATGGTGGTGATTGTGATAATGGTGGAGATGGTAGTGATGGTGATGGTGGTGGTGATGGTAGCAGTGGTGGTGGTGGTAGTGGTAGCGATGGTGATGGTGGTGGTGGTAGTGGTGACGATGGTGGTTGTGATGATAATGATGATGGCAGTGGTGGTGATGGTGATGGTGGTGGTGGTGGTGGTGGTGGTGATGACAGTGGTAGCGGTAGTGGTGGTGGTGGCAGTGGTAGTGGTGGTGATGATGGTAGTGGTAGTGATGGAGATAGTGGTGGGGAACATGTTAGTGGTAGTGTGGTGATGGTGATGATAATGTGGTTGTGACAATAATGGTGATGGTGGTGGTGGCAGTGGTGGTGGTGGTGGCAATGGTGGTGGTAATGGTGTTGGTGATAAAAGTGGTGATGGTGCTGGTGTTACAGGTGGTGATGGTGGTGATGGTAGTGGTGGTGATGGCAGTGGTAGTGGTACTGGTGGTGGTGGTGGTGATGGCAATGGTGACAGTATTGGTGGCGAACATGTTAGTGGTAGTGACAGTGATGGTGGTGGTGGTGACGATGGTGGTGGTTGTGTTGATAATGGTAGTGGTAGTAGTGATGGTGATGACAGTGGTAGTGGTAGCCATAGTGTGGTAGTGGTAGTGGTGGTGGTGCCTACGGTAGTGGTAGTGGTAGGTGGTAGAGGAGGTGGTGGTGGTTGTGGTGGTGGTGGCGGTGGTGATGGTGGTAGTAGCAATGGTGATAGTATTGGTGGTGAACATGTTAGTGGTAGTGACAGTGATGCTGGTGGTAGTGGTGGTGATGGTGATGATGGTAGTGGTTGTGTTGATAATTGTGATAGCAGTGATGGTGGTGGTGGTAGTGGTGGTAGTGGTGGTGGTGGTAGACATGGTGTAGTAGTAGTAGTGGTGGTGGTAGTGGTAGTGGTGGTGGTGGTGGTGACCATGGTAGTGGTTGTGTTGATAATGGTGATAGTAGTGATGGTGGTGGTGGTGGTGGTGGTGGTGGTGGTGGTGATGGCAGTGGTAGCAGTGGTGGTAGTGGTGGTGGTGGTAGATGTGGTGTGGTATTAGTAGTGATGGTGGTGGTGGTGACGGTGATGGTAGTGATGGTGTGGTAGTGGTAGTGGTAGTGGTGGTGACGGTGATGGTGGTGGTAGCGATGGTGATAGTATTGGTGGTGAACATGTTAGTGGTAGTGACAGTGATGTTGGTGGTAGTGGTGGTGATGGTGATGACAATGGTGGTTATGTTGATAATGGTGATGGTACTGATGGTGATGGTGACAATGGTATTGGTGATGAGGTTGGTGAGGGTGATGGTGGTGATGGTGGTGGTGGTAGCAGTGGTAATGCTATGGTAGTGACTGTGATGATAATGGTGGTGGTTGTAGTGAAGGTGATGATGGTGATGATGGTGGTAGTGGTGTTGGTAATGGTAATGATGGTGGTGGTTGTGATGATAATAGTGGTGACAGTAGTGATGGTGTTGGTGGTGATGATGGTGGTGATGGTGGTAATGGTGTTGTTGGTGGTGAAAGTGGTAGTGAAGGTGCTGGTGGTTAAAAAGCTGTTGAGGAGTGAGAAACAGTCAACAGGGTATATAATAAATTCTTAAATCCTAAATAACATGACTATGCCCCTGCTTACTTATACAGGATTTTCTTTATAAGCCAAGGAATTTCAGTTTCCAGGAATGTTCGCTCTACTTTCCCCAAACAGTACTATACCACTGGCTTACCAGCACTCCCTCCACCCACTGTGTATTATTTCTACCATGGACTCCTCAAAAACATCAGTCCCCTTTTACTTGTTTGTCTCTGATCACAAACAAGTAAAGGTTATCTCAATCTTAATTCAATCTTGAAAATATTTTCTGGGAGCATTTCTCGGTGTCTACCTTAGCTGTGCTGACCTGTTCTTACAGAACAGGAATGAGATTGAGGGTGGTCTGTCCCATAACCACTTCTGTATTATATCTTTTGAGAAACCATGACATTAAAGGGAGTCACAA
Source organism: Cacajao melanocephalus (assembly GCA_963573385.1). Lineage (NCBI taxonomy): Eukaryota > Metazoa > Chordata > Mammalia > Primates > Pitheciidae > Cacajao > Cacajao melanocephalus. The sequence continues at coordinate 78,964 of CAUYLG010072895.1, forward strand.
AGTCACAAACACCCATAGACAAGTTTAACCCACAAGCATCCCAAATAATTTTCTGGATCTACGTCATCCTCCCAGGCCCATCTGGCTCATGTTAAATATTGCTAGTAGCAAATTCTCTACGTGGACTTCACATGAATTATTGCATTTAAAACCCCAAGAGGCATTCACCCTATTTACAGTGAAGAAACAAGACACTCTGAGGTTAACTAACTTGTCCAAGTCCCATAGCCAGTAAGCAACATTGCTTAGATGTGAAGCCAGGCAGTCTAGCACCAGAGACCAAATTCTTAGACTCTGCTCCACTACCTCCCTGGGGAACTGCTCACTGACAAGCTTTGACAAATGGTACCTTCATCCTTTGTTAGTAAATGCTAGGCAAAAGGGTGTTAATTTACAGATCATGACTATTTCAGTTCATTCTTCCAAGATCTGCTAAACCTCCTTGGTTGATATATATAGGTTAACTTTAAGAATTTTTCTAAAACCCATAAAATGTAACTGGAATGCACAATTCAAATGACACTGCACTAGCAATGAACTAATATTCTAGTCTTTAAATTTTTTCAAACAGTAGATTTCAGAAGCTGTAAGGTAAATCAACTCACCTATTTTATCAATTTCTAAGTGTGAATTCTGCATACTGAACTCCTTAAGAATTACAGAATGCTATAGTACATTCACTTTATGAGAGAGCTAGCACAGTTGAGCACTGCAAACTGGTACCGGACACTCATCAGTTTTTTACTGATCATTTACTGAGTCCCAACTCTATTTCTAGTTCAGTGGAACATGACTGTTTCAAATCTCTCTCATAAATATACTCCAGTGGGTTTTAGAGAGATGACAGAAAAATGACAGCTTTGCATTTCCAAGGGTTAAATGCTTTTCCTGAGGGATCCTAAGTCTTGGTGCCATGAGAACAAGTGTCAGGCTCTAATGGAACTGTTCCATGATAAATAAACTGCCAGGCTGTATGACAAGCAGCTTTCAGAGTCTTTCCATATAGTATAAACAGCAAAAGTTAATTTGAGTTTCTTAACAAGACCTTTTTCCTTTACAATATAAAAGTGCCTTGGGATGAAGCAATTACTCTGATTTACCATCTTCTCCTTGGTAGAATATAAAGATGCAGTAGAGCCTCATAAAGGCAGTAACTTAACCAAATGAGACCCACTTGCAAAGTCCCTACTATGCTATTTCAAAGAGCTCCCTTCCCGACAGCAGTACAGAGCCATCATCAATCACAGGTATCTGCGATGAGAAGGATGCTGACTCCCAAGGCTTTTCATGGGAGAGACAATAAATTATTTGTCCTCCACCAAATGCTCAGTTAAATTTCATTTTCACTTTACAGCACCAGTTTCTAAACTTCAGCTCCTAGGAATTTTAAAAGCTATCTACACAATGCGTCGAATTTTATAACATGCTTATGTTTTAACCATGATGCCCTTCCCTGCAATCCTTGCTGCGGCCACTCAGTGTCATGGGCTGGTGCCTGAAGTCAGAGGGCAGAATGGTGTCTGAGTCCTCTCATCCAAATCCCGACACTTCAGGCGGGTCACTCTCATGGACCCTGAAAGCCCAGAGACCCTCAATGTTTGCCTTAAAAAAATGGCTGATATTCTTCCTGAATCCAACTCAACTTCTTTTTCTCCCAGAACCACTAAGGACATAGGCTCTGGTTGAAATGGGGTTTCTGAACAGGAGTAAGAGTCACCTTGAACTACTGATATACACTGAACTGAATTAACTTACCTGTGAGGTCGAGAACAAGCCCTAGGCTAGAAAGAAGACAAATAGAACCGACTTTTCGAAAAGGACAAATTAAAAGGAGATGCATGGCCCCAAATGCCTCATGACAGCTAATCACCCTGACAGGCCAACCATCACGGTTCTCCATGGAGACAACACAGGTGCAAACTACCAGAATAAACGCACTAATTTACCTGAGAGGAAAGAGAGCCTGTGTGAAGATGAGAATGACCTGTTTTGGTACAGGCAGTTTGTCAGCTTAGCTAGAAGTCTCAGTGGATCAAGAAGACACACAAGAGAGAAGAGAACAGAGAACAACCCCTGTGACCACCACAAAAACAGAACTGGGGTGTGAGATAAGGGACTTGGTTCCTCAGTCACCAGTGGTCAGATGCGCCTCAATTTCCTTCCCTCCAGTCTTCCCCCACCTCAGTGTTCATACCCTTTCCTCCTCTCTGTGGGGGAGCCCTTTCTCCTCCCAGGCTAACTCTCCCACCTGGGCTCTGAGGCCCACTCCCCGACAACCCCACATTCCCATAGATGCCACTTTCTCCTGTTTGCTCATTCACTGTCTTGGTCTCAACTAGCTTTTTCGAATCAGCAAATAAACCTGGTCAAGGCCCCTCCGTATGTAGAAAAAGAGAATGATAAGCCCTCCCTGACCCTCTTTCTTGCCATGACACCTCTTACCAGCCATAATTTTCTGCAAAGCTGTCTACACTTGCCGTCTTTCTCCAATTCCTGGTTTCCCTAAACATGCAATCTGGTTCTCCTGTTTGCAGCCAGGCTTCAACTTCCTCATGGGGCAATCTGTGGATGCTTTTCACTCCCCTACCTCCCCTTGGCTAGCACTGCCCTTCAGAGGTCTACTTCCTGGCTCTCTGGTACCATGAGATCGTGGTCTCCCTCCTGTCTCTCCAGCTGCTCCTCAGTTTGCTTGCCATGTTTCCCTCCTGTGCCACTCCAGGTTCTGTGTAAAATCTGGTCTCTTCTCAAGTGACGGTCTTCCTGGGAGATGTCATTCATTCCTCACCTTCAGGTGCCATCTTTATGTTGATGTTGGACAAGTCTCCGAGACTCACTCACTCAAATCTCTCTTCTCAGCTACCAATTATCCAACTCCCTATGTGGCCTTCTCAAGTCAGGTTTCTCATAGACATGCCCAGACTGCATGTCCAGACTTAGCTCACCACCACACCCATGCCAACTCCAACCCCAGCCTCTGCTTGTTGCCTGTGTCAGCAGACGGCAGCACTACCCACCTAGTTGCTTGGGTAAGAAACCTGGGCATCATCTGGACTCTGCCATTTCCCACACCCCTGCCCCCCATATCCAATCAACCCCCTAGACCTGTCAACTCTACTACCTGAAGACTGTTCACATTTGTCCAGTGCTCTCCTGCACTGCCAACTCCTTGGCCCAGGCCACCACAGGCTCCCTCCCAGCCCCCTGCGGAGACTCTTAAAATGTGTCTCCCGGCTGTTCTTCCTGCCCTAGCCCAATTGCTCCTCACCCGTCAAGCCAGGGTGGTGTTTCTTAAAAAAAGCTCAGTTTCATCATGCCACTGCCCTGCCCTCAGGACAGAGTCCCAATCTGGTAGCCATGGCCTTGCAGCACCTATAGCCCCTGCTCAATGCCAGCTCCCAATCTTCCCAATCTCTGTGTTATGGCTCCTCCCTGTGCCTTGAACACCTCTGCTCTTTACCTGCCCACTTCCTCTTGATCCTGAAGGTCTCACCTTAGTGATTCTTCCCTCTTAGGAACATTCCCAGACTCCCCTCGCTAAACCCTGTGGCCCTGCATAAGTCCTACGTAAAACCCTCCACTCTCCCCCCATTAACGGCACTTCTTATGCTAATTATCTGAATCCTCTATTAAACCGTTCTGTAAGAAGAAAGTCTACGTCTAATTTCTATCAAACTGTATCCTCAGTACCTAGAAGAGTGCCTGGCACTATAATTCCTGGTTTCCCCAAACACGTAATCTGGTTCTCCTGTTCACAAACTGGCACAGAGTGGGCACTGAAAAAAATACTGTAAGATACATTAAAATTACGTGGTACATGAATGTTTCATGCTTTTTCCTTCCTTTTCAAAATTTAGGCTATACACATATCACAATTTGAACACACAGAACTAAACCCCATTCAGATCCTGGGTCTTACATTTATGGTTATAGAATTTAATAATAATGGGAATCATAATAACAGCAATATTGAGCAAATGTCTGGTGCTGGAGAGCTTGTAAAGAGTTTTATATTTGTTATTTTATTTAGCCCTCTCAACAAACCTGTTATGTTGCCCTTATTTATACAAAACACAAAATTTTGATAAAAGCATATAAATCTAAAAATGATATAATATCTATGCCATAAACATTATTATGCTCATTTTATAGATAAAAGCCTTTCATCAGTGAAAAAAGTGGGGCTTAGAAAATTTAAACAGTTTGCCCAGTCACACAAAAAGTATTACAATTGGGATTCTAAGCTGCATGGAAATGGTAGATATTAACAACAATATAAGTTTTAAAACATTTATATTTTTTAATTAAAAAAATATTATTTAATACTCATTATATTCAAGGTACCAGCTACACAGGACAAAAAATGTCTGTGACCACAACTTCTACATGGTTACTATGGAGGACATTTCTATAACTTCCTTTGGTGAAAACTCTGTAGTCAATTAAGCTTGACTCAGAGGAAGACATTAAGAATTATGAATTATTTGAATTCCACAGTTCTATAATTCATTCTGTGCTAGTGACCCTAAAGATGATTAATTATAAAGATCCATATAACAATGTCAGAAAATCAAGGGGTCTTCCTATAGCTGTAGCATCACCCCCCAAGTTCCCAATTTCAGTTAGACATGTAATCTATCATATAAATATTTTACTTGATTCCCTAGAACTTAGGAATGTTATATATCATGGGGCTGCCTAAGCATGACAATTATCACAAATCTTTAAGAAATGTTGCAAAGAGGACATAATGTCTACTCTGACAATGTATTTGTTTCCTCTTACCTTAAATATCTCCCATCTTTTTTTCTTTTCCTCCTTTCCCCACCTTTTTTTGGGAGACAGAGTCTCACTCTATCACCCTGGCTGGAGTGCAGTGGTACGATCTTGGCTCACTGCAACCTCCACCTCCTGGGTTCAAGCAATTCTCACGTCTCAGCCTCCCAAGTAGCTGGTATTACAAGCATGCACCACCATGCCTGGCCAATTTTTAAATTTTTGTAGAGATGGGGTTTCACCATATTAGCCAGGCTGGTCTTGAACTCCTAACCTCAAGCGATCTGCCTGCCTCAGCCTCCCAAAGTGCTAGGATTACAGGCATGAGCCACTGTGCCCAGCCCTGTCTGTCTCTTTTTGTGTTTCCCATAAACACCCATATACAACACAGCAAGTCCAATGCCACCGGCAATATAAACAGCTAGCTCTGTGATATGGATATAAAGTAATGTGAAGAGAACCCATGGAAAAGGCTTTTCTTTCTCAAAACACTGTGCGAAGAACAAAAGACAAGCTAGGGTAGGCGGGGTTGGGCATTTAGTAGTACACACAGGAAGAGATGGAGAGAGACATTTCACATTTCTCCTCATCCTTGATCTCTGCCAACTCAACATCAGTTAGCCCTCTGCTGAGTTAGCAGGCCTCCATTCTGTGGGCTTCCATCTGGGGTTCCCAGCTGTCTGGGCCCTTCGGGGTCTCCATCCACTGGACTTCAGAGAACACACCTCTCAGCTTAGCTGAGAACAATGCCTGCCTCCCAGTAAGCACCCAATTACCATTTGTCAAATGGATGGATGAATATATCTCTGGTGTTCCTTCTCACTGAAGCCTTCCCTTCACTGAGTCAGTAAGGATAAACAATAAGTGAGATTTGTCTGATCTTCCAGGACAGTAAAGCACAAGCTATAATACATAAAGCTACTTCAGGTACATTCTAGAAGCAGCAGCCTCAAGGAGTTGATCAAGCTAACTTTTACCAAATTTTATTTATGATTGGCACAAAGAAACATGGAAGTATCACATTGTCCTTTTGCAATTAAAAGTCTACATGCATTAACAGAAGACACTACATATCTTCTGGGAAGCATACTGAAATTTACCAAACTTGAAGATGTCTTTGAATAAGAAGCAAATGATTCAGGGTCATCTTGAATAAGAAGCAAATGATTCAGAATTACAGAAGAGGGAGACACAGCAAGGCCTCCCATTAAACAAGAAGAATACTTCCTATCACTGGACCCATAGTTTTCAAGGACCCCCCTCTACCTTCAAAGATATTAACATTGGGCCAGAAATGAGAAGATTCAGCTAAGGTCCAAGCAAAGACAAGTCAGGAGTCACTTTATGCCTTAGACCCTCATCTCAAGCAGGGTTAATAAACCAATCCATATATTGTGATTGGTGGCTGGCAATGTTCACGTGCTCTGCCAAGGTAAAATATCATTAATACCTGAATGAAAGATGACTAACATAGCCACAATTCAGAAAGAAACACTATTTCTCCATCTCAGACAGGTAGCCTGCATAGGCTGTCATTAAACACTGACTTTGAACTAGCAACAGCATATTTAAGAATATACCTTTCATATTTACAATTTCACTACAGAATTATTTATAATTATGAAACAAAAAATAATTGTAAAACCAATGAAAGATCCATTCATAGGAGACTGGTTAAGAAATTATAGCACTTCATACAATGAATACTGTAGTCATTGCACTGGAGGGAGTGGATTTAAACATATAGATATGGGAAATATCCGATATAAATTTTAAGTGAAAAGAATAATTTGTAGAAAAGCATTGATTATACAATCTCTTTTACATAAAATGTGTGTGTATTTATAGATACATGAAAATTTTAAAATAGTTATCTCAAGGTGAAGGATAGAGTAGTGAGGAACGGGGAAAAATTTATATTCTTCTGCCTTACTTGGAGGTTTTACCGCACATATTACTTCTTAAATACTAAGAATTTTTTGTTGATATTTTTAAAATATTGACAATGTAAGTTTTAATTTGTTCTTTCCCTTCTAAACTATCTATAAACATGAAAAATGTAAAATTAAGGTAGTAACTATCAGACACAGCACAGGATTACATGCTACACTAAACCAGGATCCTGGCTCTCCCTACCAAGCTAGGCCTATTTTCTTCATTCTCCTTCCTTCTCCTTCATTCTCCTTCCTTCCTAACCAACCCCTTCCTTCCTCACTCCTCAAAAATGAACTAGACCATTCAGTAGCTCTTCTGTACACCAACAGCAACCAGAGAGTCAAATCAAGAACTCCTCTTTTACAACAGCTGCAAAAAATAAATAAAATAAAATACTTAGCAATATATTTAACCAAGGAGGCTAAAGACCTCTACAAGGAAAACTACAAAACACTGCTGAAAAAAATCAGAGATGATACCAACAAATGGAAACACGTCCCATGCTCATGGATAGGTAGAATCAATATTGTGAAAATGACCAGACTGTCAAAAGCAATCTACAAATTCAATGCAATCCCTATCAAAATACCACCGTCATTCTTCACACAAATAGAAAAAAAAAAATTCTAAAATTCATATGGAACCAAAAAAGAGCCCACATAGCCAAACCAAGACTAAGTAAAAAGAACAAATCTGGAGGCACCACACTACCTGATTTCAAACTATACTGTAAGGCCAGTCATCAAAACAGCATGGTACTGGTATAAAAGTAGGAACATAGACCAATGGATAGACAATCCAGAAATAAACCCAAATACTTAAGAGTCAACTGATCTTCAACACAGCAAACCAAAACATAAAATGGGGAAAAGCACCCTTTCCAACACGTAGTGATGGGATAATTGGCTAGCCACATGTAGGAGAATGAAACTGGATCCTCATCTCTCACCTTATACAAAAATCAACTCAAGATGGATTACGGATTTAAATCTAAGACCTGAAACTATAAAAATTTTAGAACATCAGAAAAACCCTTCTAGACACAGACTTAGGCAAGGATTTCATGACCAAGAACCCGAACGCAAAGAAAATAAAAACAACGATAAATAGCTGGGACTTAAACTAAAGAGCTTTTGCATGGCAAAAGGAACAGTTGACAGAGTAAACAGAAAACCCACAGAGTGAAAGTCTTCACAATCTATACATCTGACAAAGTATTAATATCCAGAATCTACAACGAACTCAAACAAATCAGTAAGAAAAAAAAATCCCATAAAACAGTGAGCTAAGGACATGAACAGACAATTCTCAAAAGAAGATATATAAATGGCCAACAAACATATGAAAAAATGCTCAACAAACAAATAATCATCACTAATGATCAGAGAAATGCAAATCAAAACCACAATGCGATACCACCTTACTCCTGCAAGAATGGCCATAATCAAAAAATCAAAAAACAGTAGATGTTGGCATGGATGTGGTGATCAAGGAACACTTCTACACTGCTGGTGGAAATGTAAATTAGTATAACCACTATGGAAAACAGTGTGGAGATGCCTTAAAGAACTAAAAGTAGAACTACCATTTGATCCAGCAATCCCACTCCTGGGTACCTACCCAGAGGAAAAGAAGTCATTATATGAAAAATATACTTGCACATGCATGTTTATAGCAGCATAGCTCACAATTCCAAAATCATGGAACCAGCCCAAATGCCCCTCAATCAACAAGTGGATAAAGAAACTGTGATTTATATATACATATACATATATATACATATACATATATATATGTATATGTATATGTATATATAGGCAGATATATACATAGATAGATATAGATATAGATAGATAGATATAATGGGATACTACTCAGCCATAAAAAGGAATGAATTAACAACATTTGCAGCAATCTGGATAAGACTGCAGATTATCATTCTAAGTGAAGTAACTCAGGAATGGAAAAATCAAACACCACATGTTCTCGCTGATATGTGGGAGCTAAGCTATGAAGACAAAAAGGCATAAGAATGATACAATGGACTTTGGGGACTCGGGGGAAGGGTGGGAGGGGGACAAGGGATAAAAGAGTACAAATAGAGTACAGTGTATACTGTTCAAGTGGTAAGCGCACCAAAATCTCACAAATCAACACTGAAGAACTTACTCATGTAACCAAACACCACCTGCACCCCAATAACCTATGGAAAAATAAAAATAAATAAATAGAGAAAAAAGTGAATCTTTTCAATCTTTCCACAAACCTAGATCAATCTTTCCACAAACCTAACCTACAGGCTTTAATCCCAACCAAACTCCAGGTTGACTAAGGACATTTCAAATCTCTCAGTAATTCCTCTGTACTCAGGCAGGCAAAACACAAAAACAAACTCACTATATTTATTCTGATAACACCTAATTTGCATCTACTCCAGAATAATGGGAGTCTCTGATAAAGAAGCTGCATTATTCCCCAGGATACCTCGGAAGACGGCAGTTCTTCTGACACCAGGCCTGGGGGCTTCTCTTTATAAACTCAACTTGTCTCCTTCTAAGATATACAGAACCTCCAGACTGAACATGAATACCAAGGCTTCTAGAACTTTTTAATTCATAGCTAGATAACAATTTACTAAACTGCTAAGGCCTTCCAGGAACTCTGAATTCTACTCTCCTGGCTACAGATTTACTGTCTATTTCTCTTCCTTATTCATCCCCTCATCCATATCTCTCCTACCTTTAAAATTTCATCAGTACTCTTCTCAGTTTTTGCCTAAAACTGTATCCTTTTACCCTTGTCTAGTCAAACTTCGCTGTTTGATAAACATGAGTTATTATTTCTTCTCAAGTTAGTAGGTAATAAAATTAGAATTTTAGATAAAAATGTGTTCCCTGTTCCCAAATATTTACATTTTAAGCAGTTTTTTTCTCACTAGTATTTACCAGTCTTACACAGCAAGGAAATCATCATTTCTTAATATTAATATTAACCATGTATTTTCTTAAACATTAAAGGTTGTTAACTAATAGTATCTCATTACTTTACTATGAAAACATTGGTATTTCTGCAAATTCACTGTGTCATTTCCTACCCATGTGAATTATTTTACCAGGCCTGTTAAATTCACAAACGAATGATAAATATCTGAAATACAAACCAAATCAAGGTGAAACCATTTTTACCTATGAAGTTGAAAAAGTTGTTTTCAATGAGTTGGAAAGACGATATTCAATACCGGTGACAGTGGTGTCACTCATGCAGGTGGAGGAAGAGTAAATCAGAAGAAACATCCTAAAAACAATTTTGCATTTTGCAATACATACTCAGAACCTTTAAAAAAGAACCTTTTACCTCAATAATCTCCTTCTAGGAATCTGACCAAAGAAAACTGTCAGAAATACACAGATTTATATGTATGAATTTTCATCAGAGAATTATATACAAGAGAGGCAAAACAGAAGAAACCTAACATGTAATAATCAGAAAATACTTAAATCATTATGTAGCCATTAATACTCAGGTACCTCAATAATATTGAATGACACAGGAAAGGCTCATAATGTTATATGGGAAAAATCATGTAAACAATATGATAAAAATGTTTACATTATATAAATGGATATTTGTGTGCATATACATATATACATGAATATATCCACAAAACAAAATCTAAAAGAATACTAAGATGTTAACAGTGGCTATTCCTGAGATACAGAAGAAATAAAATTTTATGTTTCCATTTTTCTGTACTGTTTTTGAATTTTTTTTTTTTAGACAGCATCTCACTTTATCGCACAGGCTGGAGTGCAGTGGCACGATCTCAGCTCACTGCAACCTTCTGCCTCCCAGATTCAAGCGATTCTCCTGTCTCAGCCTTTTGAGTAGCTGGGATTACAGACACGTGCCACCATGTCCTGCTAATTTTTGTTATTTTTAGTAAAAGTGGGGTTTCACCATGTTGGTCAGGCTGGTCTCCAGCTCCTGACCTCGAGATCCGCCCACCTCATCCTCCCAAAGTGCTGGGATTACAGGCGTGAGCCACCGCACCTGGCCTATCTCTTAATTTTTTTATATTAAGCATTTATTATTCCTTATATCTATTAAGAAGGCTACTCTCAAAACCAGAAAATAACAAGCGTTGGTGATGATGTGGAGATGTTGCAAAGAAACCCTTGAGCACTACTGGTGGAAATACAAAGTGGGCACAACAACTACTACGGAAAACAGTATGGGCGGTTCCTCAAAAAATTAAAAGTAGAATTATGATTCAATAATCATACTTCTGGGTACATATCCAAAAGAACTGAGAGCAGGGTCTTGGAGAGATATCTACACACCCATGTTCACAGCAGCATAATGCACAATAGCCAAGAGGTGGAAACAACTAAAGCATTTATCAATGGATGAACAGATTTTTAAAGTGTGCATGCTCATACAATGGAATATTATTCAACAGGCTGAATTATGTCCCTCCAAAAGCTATATGTTGAAGACCTAACCCCCAGCATCTACTGTATTTGGAGTCAGGGTCCCTGAAGAAGTGATTAAGTTAAAATGGGGTCATTAGGGTAAGCCTTAACTCAATCTGACTGGTATCCTTATAAGAGGAGGAAACTGAGACAGACACAGAGGGGTACCAGGGATGCTTGGACATAGAAGAAAAACCATGTGAAGAGGCAGAAAGAGGCCATCTGCAAGCTGGGCCTCAGAGGAAACTGGCCAGCACCTTGATCATGAATTCCAGCCGCCCGAACGGTGAGAAGATAAGTTTCTGCTGTCTAAGCCACCCAGTCTGTGGCATTTTATGAGAGCATCCCTAGCAAACAAATGCATACAACACGGACGGCCTTCAGCATATTATGCAGACTGAAATAAGCCAATCACAAAGAGATAAACGCTGTGTGATTCGACTTACAAGAGGAACCTAGGGTAGTCAAATTCATTGAGACAGAAAGTAGAAGGACTGCCACTGGGGGATGCAGGGAGTAGGAAAAGAGCATTTGTTGTTTAACAGATACAATTTCAGCTTTGCAAAATGAAGAGATTGGTTGCACAACAATAGGAATGTACTTAACACTACTGAACTATATACTTAAAAATAATTGGTCAGGCGCAGTGGCTCACACCTGTAATCTGAGCACTCTGGGAAAACAACGCAGGTAGACTGCTTGAGCCCAGGAGTTTGAGATCAGCCTAAGCAACATGGCAAAACCCTGTGTCTATTTAAAATAAAAAATAATTAGCCAGGCATGGTAGTATGTGCCTATAGTCCCAGCTACTCAGTAGGCTGAGGTGGGAGGATCACCTGAGCCTGAGAGGTCAAGGCTGCAGTGAGCTGAGAACATGCTACTCTACTCCATCCTGGGTGAGAGACCAAGACTGTCTCAAAATAATTAATAATAATAAGATGGTAAACTTCTTGTTATATGTATTTCACCACAATATTTTAAAAGTAGATTTGAGCTTTATAAAACTGTTTCACAATTGTATATGTTGACACATTTACATTTCATTAATATTTCAGATAAAATACTATATATGTTAATTTTCCTCACTAGCTATCAATAGCAATATAACAGTATTCTAGAAGTTTACCTCAGTTTTACAATATGATTTGTCATTAGAGAGTTGCAAAATAAAACAATGAGATACCACTACATACCTATTGTGATGGCTAAAATCCAAAAAGCTAACAATACCAGCTGTTGGGAAAGATGTAGAGCTGGCTGGAATATAAGCAGCTGGATATGGCTGCTTAGGACGACAGTCTGGCAATTTGTTTTCTTTTTTTTTTTTAGATCTTACATTTTTTTTATTTTATTTTTTGATATAGTGTAGTGGAGTTTAGTGGCCCGATCATGGCTCACTGCAGCTTCCACCTCCCGGATTCTCCTTCCTCCATCTTCTGAGTAGTTGGGATTACAGGCACACACAACCACACCCAGCTAATTTTTGTATTTTCAGTACAGACGGGATTTCACCATGTTGGCCAGGCTGGTCTCGAACTTCCTAACCTCAGATGATCCACCTTCCTCGGCCTCCCAAAGTGCTGGGATTACTGGTGTAAGCCACCATGCCCAGCCCAGTCTGGCAATTTCTTAGCAACTAAACATAATCCCACCATGCAACCCAGCAATCATGCTCCTAGATATCTACCCAAATTATCTGAAAATGTGCATCCATACAAAAATCTACATGCAAATATTTATAGGAGATTTACACATAATCACCAAAATCTGAAAGCAATCAAGATATGCTTTAACAGATGAACCACTGGTGGTACATCCATAATGGAATATTATTCAACAATGAAAAGAAATGAGATATCAAGCCACAAAAAGACACAGATGAATCTTAAATGCATATTGTTAAGTGAAAGAGGCCAGTCTGTAAAGCTACATATTGAATGATTCCAATTATATGACACGCTGAGAAAAGCAAAATATAGAGTAGTTTCCAGGGTGTTGGGGATGGGAAGGTAGAGAAGGTTGAATGTGGAGTACAGGGGATGTTTTAAGGCAGTGAAACTATTCTATATGATACTGTAATGATAAATACAAGAAATTAAGCATTTGTCAAAATTCATAGAACTTTATAAGCACAAAGAGTAAACCTTAAATCTCATTCAGGAGATTAGGGAAATAGGAAGAAAAACAGAATGTGATAAAACAATCTATATGCATTTCAAACATATTTTTAAAACCTCACTTAATGGTATCAGGAAATAAAATGCTGACCCAAATAATAACTGAAAATAAATGGAGTCTGTGAGAAAAAGACAAAAGGAACTTCACATAAACATCATACTCTAGTTGATAAAGCTGTTTCCCAATGGGAGTACAGGATAATAATTCTGAAATTGCTATACATGTAACCTGGAACTGAAGAATTAAGTAAATACAGGGTGAATGATGGGACCCAGATTTCTCAATGTTGAAGTGGGCAGGAGATTACACATAAGCGAGGGAAAGACATTAGAACGATCCATGTGATAAAGGGATTAGAGCTGGAGACATCAGGATGAACTCAATAGCATATATATTAGCTTACTGTAGATAGAGGGTTACATATAGAAATGTATACACAGATAGATTCAGAGAGAGAGAGAAAGAGAGAGAGAGAGAGAGAGAGAGAGAGAGAGAGATTAGTATACACACATATATTTATTTGCCCTGTCAGCTGAGTGAGCCTACATCCAGTAGCAATGAGTACACCTAGCATCCCAATCTTTGTTTCTAATACCATTATCCCATAAAAGAAGCCAGGGCTCCCTGGAAAAATGGCTGATTCTAGGACTGGGGTAAAAACTATACAAAATAGGCCTGAAGCATCTTGTAGTGCAGAATGCAAGAAAATGCTCACAACAACAACAACAATAACACAATAATGGATATGTATCAAAGGGTTACAGGAGGCAACTGAAAGAGTTTCCAGTGGCTAAAGCTAGAGAAATTTGAGCAACAGAATAAAGTAGTATTGGCTTATCACTTGAAGTATAAAACAAATATCCATGACTCCACACTGTAAATAAATAAATGGGGAACAGCTGAATCACCCATACAGAATAATTCCAAATAATTTATGTAGCTACTCCACCCTGAAGAAGGTGAAGCATAGCGCTGCAGTCTCTAAGAATTACAGCTATATGCAACAACATCAATCTCACAAACATAATATTGAGTGTTACATATTGAAAGTATGGTATATTGAAAGAAGCAATACAGAGAATATTTACTATGTAACTCTATGTCTGTGATGTACCACATGAGTAAACTTGAAGTCTTGGGATTCAGCATATGGTTACCTCTAGAGAAAATGGAAAGGGTAATGATTAGAAGTATGCCCAAGAGAGATTTCTGGGATTCTAGCTGTTCTCTATTAAACTTGATCTATGTTCCATTAATGTTCTATGTTCCATCAATGTTCTAACCAATTCAATGAACTGTGTACCTCACACTGTGTACAAAACCAGTTTCAGTTCAGAAAAAGAATATAAAACTATATGGACTTGATTTTGATGTAATGAAGAGATCAAGCATAATTTTTTTCACATGGTGATCCAACTGATCCACTAATGGTTAAACAGACCATTATTTTCCCACTGCTCTGCAGTGCCAATTTTTGTCACAAGTCATGTCTTCATATATGTATGGTTCTGTTCCTGGACTGACTTCAATTCCATGTGTGTATTTGTCTATCCCTGCACCAACAGTGTGTGTCTTAATTACTATAAATTATTTAGTATAAATTTATTTAAATTTATACTGTAAGTATTAAGTATTACTATAAGCAATAATAATTACTATAGATTTAAGTCTTGATGTCAGTAGAGTAAGTCCAACAACCTTATTCTTTTTCAAGACTGGCTTGTTATTCCTTATCTTCTGCACTTTTCATACATATTTTGGAATCAGCTTGCCAATTTCCACATACAATTTTGTACACAACTGTTGGAAATTAGTTTGGGAACAAGTATGTCACATCCTTGCATATATCATACCCATATTTCCTTCCTTGCCAAACGTGGAAACATGGAGATGGAGTTCCCCTTTACCTGGGTCCCTGAGTGAGGCCAATGTTGCAAAGAGCCTCCACCCCCATCAACACATTATGAAACATACAGGGTTAGCAAGTAATAAACCTAATTATTTAAAAAAATTAAATTATATGGCCCTAAAATTTAAAGTAAGAGGAAGCATTAAAAGAGAGAGATTTGAGATTAACTGTGAATTTATTTTAAATATCTAAACTACAAGCTTACATGCACACATATACTCCTGAACACAAATGTGGGATGCGTCAATCGTTGCTTCTATATGAAACATCTGAGTTACTTGCAACTCTCTGAAATTAACTCAAACCATTTACCAGATGGCAAATTCTGGAGATAAAATATGCAAAACAATGCTATCTGACATTTATATGAAACACAGAGTACCTAATTGTAACTTCACATTTTAATTTTGGGAAGAGGAAACAATATAGAATTTTCATTTCTAATATTAGCTTTGAATGATAATCAATTCTGATTTGCAAAATGGTCTATGTTTTGTTAACAAATCAGCATTTCCCACTTGCTGTTTTTATTGGATAATAAAAGCCATATGGGCTAAGAATTCATCAGGATTAATAAAAAAGATGCAAATTCTTATAATACAATGCTCCACAAAACTTTATAAGAACCTCTACAACAGCTTTTTGTGTATATCAAATTAAGATTTACTATGTAATAAAATTATGTAGTAATAATATTCAACCTCTATGTAAAGTCATATGATTCTTCAAAATTTATAAACTGCTACTACACCACAGTACATAAATCATGCAGGCAAATTTTCACAATACATATTATATAGGGCACAGAATTATTTTGATTTAATTCTCAATAAGAAGTGAAGCAGTAACTTGTTACTTTAGACTGGCAAATCAATAGTAAATGCTTGTTCTAAGATTGGTTATCACTCCAGTCGTGCAAGTAGCTTGAAAACCTGACATATTAGCATTGACAAAAGGATTGCTCTATTTGTTTTCCAAAGGCTTTGTGGCATGACTCTATACTTAGCTTTATGCCAAAGAAAATCAATCTCTTTATTCAACTTGTCAATCAGAAAACACATGTAGAAACAATGATTTTATTGCAACACATCAAATTACACTGACTAATAATAGAAGATAAAATAGAAATGTAAAATGGCATTTTATATAAAATATACACATATAACAAAGTATTGACGTGCCTGTATACACAGAATTAACATATATATGAATACAGATTTAAATGCAAAAACGAAATTAAATATAGAAATTAAACCTAAAGGATAAAAATCAGTTGAATAGACTTACTCCCATCCTCAGTTTTCAAACATACCAATCTCTTTTCATTTCAGAATTTAAAAAACTCATTAGAAGGACTAGCTACTTCCAATACAATGAAAGTCCACAGAAACCTAACTGTCCCTTTAAAAAAAAAAAAAAAAAAAACTGCAAAAACTAAGCTTTCTAGACAGATGATAATGCTGGCACATTTATATCAGAATATCAATGAAGAAAACATTTATCTTTAAAACAAGGATTTTGAGTGATTCTAAATTACACTTTATATAACAAATAACCAAGAAATATAGATGCCTGGCTTTTGATCTAGTACCTATAAAAAGAGCACCAGAAAGGTACCCATGGAATACCAAGGTTGAAAGCAACATAATACACAGATCTAATGATCACCTAAGTTCACCATTCCATCAAGGTCACTCAAGTTCACATCCATGAAGTATTCAATGTCATTCACATTAACTGCCTCATGTAAATTTTCCGTTGTTTTAATGGATGAGTATTGTAGGGTCTGGTTGTAAACTATGAAGTCTGACCTAGGAAAGGAGTCAAATCTTTGTCTTAGTGTCCATTCCCCTGGGGATCCTCATGTCCCAGACTTCACCTTCCTGTATCCTCAAGGCCACCAACAAGGCAGCACACCACCACATCATAAACAATACACCTGTATGCCAACCATTGCTCTCCCTGCTATGGCTACAATCAACTGCCTCCATTTAAATTTTAGTCTCTGGGCACCTGTGGAATCACACAGATGCTCAAAGCAGAACATGCTTTGAGGATGCTAAGGCCAAGACATAACCTCACTTTACACTAACTCTGTCAAAACAAGGCTTTTTATGAAGCGTATTTCACAAAAGTATTAGCATCATACATGGAGCCTTTTATTATGCTAAAGAAATCCTCACTGAATTAGACAACACTTTTCTCTATCCAGGAATACTGTTGGTGTGCAAGGAGCTTCCAAGGGTGAATAAATCACATTTACTCAACAGGAGCAAGCAGACATCCCAAGGATGAACAAAAATGACTGCTGCAGAGTATAATGACTCTTCAGTGAACTAAGGATGACCATCAAATTCTTACAGCTGAAGCAACCTACTAACTTTTTTGACCAGCCTCAGCCAAGAAGCACATGGGAACAGATACCACAAAGTGTGGTGTAACAGAAAGAGCACTACTTGGAGTCCGGGATATGGGCTTCAGTTCCAGCTCTGTCTTTTAGTTTACTTAAGCAGCTGAAGAGCAAAAACCTTCTTTTCATCTGTATCCTCAGTACCTAGCAGTGTTTGCAATACTGTGAACCCTCAATGAGTATTTACTCAATGAAAGAACAAGACAATATATAGGATGTATGTGATCTTAAGCACTTAACATCTTTGGGTTTAAGTTTCCAAATCTTTAAAAACAGGGACACAGTAAGGCAATGCATGCCTTTTACATTGGGTTGCTGAAAGAACTAGCAGATATAAAAGTTATCTGATAAAGTCTGTTACAAAGGTACACTTGTAAGTAAAGAAGCATTCTTCGAATTGGGGGTGGTGGAAGCAATGAGGCTACTTCAAGGAACATGGCCTTGAAAAGCCCAGATTTCTCCTCTGTCCCTTGAATCCCTAAATCTACCTTTGGCTTAAAAGGGTGTTCAACTCACTGAGAGAGAAAATTGATATGGTTCTAATCAAAATCTAAAAGTGTGTGCCAAGCTCTGCAAAATACAGTGCTTAAAAAAAAAGACTTTCTCTAAGTCTTACCTGGCAACAGTCTCCCTCATGAATTTCCCCACTAACACGATGGCACCACCCTGCTCACAATGTGCCAGCCCTTTCCCAGCCACCCCAGGGCCTTCTACTTAATAATCCTAGCATTGCCTACATGTTACCCTAGCACCCATTAGTATCTTACCAACTTTTCTAAAACCTAACTTCATATAATTACAAATCTATGAAGAAAAGTGGGTGTTTCAATCAACTCACTTTTAAACTTTAGAATCACAGGTAAAATACTTGGAAAAAATATATTTTATTCCTACCTTGTATTACAAAATGAATTCCAATGAATTAAAGAATAATTATTTTTAAATGAAGCCATTAAAAAACAAGAAGGAAAGGCAGGGGCTGGCATTCCTAATTATTAAAGCAATGAGAGAGAATGTAAAAAAAAAATGGATATATTTGATCACGCAATGAGATACACTTCTATGCATCTATAATTACCACAAAGTTATAAGATTAAGATTAAACTAGGAAAAAAGAAATATGACATACAAGAGAAGGGGCAGTAGTCTCATGATATATATACAAAGAGCTCTTAGAAACGAAAACGGTTGGAAATCGGAGAAATATGAGTTAGGATGTGAATAGTAAGTCATGGGGTGGGGAGAAGCAGAGAGAGGGAGGGAAAGAGGGGAGCAGCGGGCGGGGGGAGAGGGGGAGTAGCCAGGGAGAGAGGGGTGAAGGGAAGAGAGAGAGAGAGAGAGAGAGCATGAGAGAGCAAGAGAGTAGCCAAACATGTACAAAAGCAGCAGCCTACTGATAATCCACCCCCTCCAAAAAAAAAAAAAAAGAAAAGAAAAAAACAAATAAGGAAATACCACTTTTACCTACCAAATAGGCAAAGAACTAAAAAGTGTAACACTCAATAACCTAAAGACAACTGTGCAGAGCAGCAGGAGGTCTCATGTGCTCCTGGTGACAGCCAAACAGGTAAAATCCTTCTGAAGGGAAACTTGGCAATATACCAAAAGCGTTCTGAAAGCTCACGTCCTCTAATCAATAATTCTATTAAAAACTGTTACTAAGAAAACGAACGGTGATGGGTGCAATGATTTCTGCACAAGAATGTTCACCAAAGCACATGCACATGCTCATATAACAGCCAAAATATTAGAAGAAAAAAATCTCAATGTCCAATGGAAAAACAGTTAAATAAGTTTTGGTATATTTATGTAAGTTAGTTTACAAATGTGTTTTCAAGAAAAATATGATATTTAATAATACTTACAATACTACTGAAAATGTAAGAGTCAAAACTTTATACAACCTTTATACATGGTATAATCTGAACATGGGTGAAAGGGCCAAACAGGAATACATATTTTATACATACATGTGTGTGTGTGTGTGTGTGTGTATGTATATGCATATACACATGTATATACGTATCTATATACATATACACATGTATATACGTATCTATATACACATACATATATGTATATACATATCTATATACATATACATACATATACATACATATCTATATACATATACATATACATACATATACATACATATCTATATACATATACATATGTATATACGTATCTATATATATGTATATGTATATAGATACGTATATACATACTCAAATATAGCTTTGATGTTATTTATCTCAAATATAGATTTATACATATGTATACATCAGTGAGAAGGTCAAGGATAGTATTCTCAACCTCAACCTTGACTGTTTTTGTGTTTTTAGTTTTGTTTTGGAATTATTGGATTTGGATTTCTGCAGACTCTGAAATGACAATAGTGAAAGAAAAATTTTCAAAGTCACTTATTATTTCAAATTAGAAAACTCTAGGCTTTATTTCCTTGCACCTGAGAAGTCCTCATCAGGCCATTAAGGGAAGAGGAGAGGGTGAAGACACTGTAGCCATCAGTCCCCTGCAGTGAAGTCTAAGACAGAAGGATACGCAGGAGGTGCCAAAGGACATCTCGGCTGGGCTGGCACATATAAGCCCCGCCTGCTTCCCCACCACGCTAAGGGCTAAAGTTGTCGTCTGGACTTACTCCTGCAGACTAAAACCACATGAGCAACCTGGACCCCAAGCCCATTCACTTTGGGATACCAGCCTTCCAGCAACAATCAAGTTGTCTTGTATTTTCCTCAAATTGAAAAAAAAAAAAAAAAGGTTCACCTATTAAAAAGGGAAGGGCTGCACAGATCAAAAAGTCTTTTACACAAAGACAAAGTATAAACAATCTCAATCATTTTGTGAGCTAATAACACAAAGAGAGCTTTGATTTTATTTCGCATATATTTTAAAATACATCATGTGGCTTGCAGTTGAGGGGACAAAGGCTGGGCATGGGTCCAAAATCTCCCCATGACGTTACCCATGACACATACATGCACAAAAAATGCCATATAACGAAGCATTTAAATAATTTAATTTGTATTTATGGGTCATGGGACTATGCAGCATATTTATTTTCTTCTTCTTCTTTTTTTTTTTTAGATGGAGTCTCCCTCTTGTCTCCCAGGCTGGAGTGCAGTGGCACTATCTTGGCTCACCGCAACCTCCACTTCCCAGGTTCAAGCAATTCTCCTGCCTCAGCCTCCCAAGTAGCTGGGATTACAGGTGTCTCCCACCACGCAGGGTTAATTTTTTGTATTTTTAGTAGCAACAGGGTTTCACCATGCTGGCCAGGCTGGTCTCGAACTCCCGATGTCAGGTGATACACCCGCCTTGGCCTCTCAAAGTGCTGGATTATAGGCGCGAGCCACCATGCCCCAAACTATTTTCTTTATAGTTTTCCTACTTTTGAATTTTTCTGGAATTAATCTATTTTACTTTTATAATGAGAAACAAGTTTTACAGCAGTGTCTAAAATTTTTGTAGGTAAGTGAAATACTGCTTTCACTATGTCACTTTCGTCCTCAAAAACCTACAATGGCTTCCCCAATAGCTATACTATCAAATTCACAGTCCTTCAAGTGTTTTCTACCAGACTTGATATCCAGAACTCTTGGCATAACATAAAAGGTCCCCTTGGGCAGAGCACAGTGGCTCCAGCCTATAGTCTCAGGACTTTGGAAGGCCTGGACAGGAGGATTGCTTAAGCCTAGGAGTTCGAGATCAACCTGGGTAACACAGTGAGACCTCATATTTACAAAAACAAAAAAACTAGCCAGGCATGCTGGCTTGTGCCTCTAGTCTCTGCTACTTATGAGGTTGAGGCAAGATCACTTGAGCCCAGGAGTCAAGGCTGCAGTGAGCTATGATGGCACCATTACACTCCAGCCTGGAAGGCAAAGCGAGACCCCCCTCTTTAAACAAACAAACAAAAAAAGCCCTCCCCCTTGTCCAGTGACCTAACCTGTCTCCCTTATTAGTTCTTCCCATAGTTACTCTCCCACATTTGTCCACATTCTTGATGTCTGGGCCAGCTCCCCTAATGGGTCATGTTTCTTTATGTCCACACGCTTTCATTCACTTTCTAACTTTGATTGAAATTCCTCTTCTCCCCGCCACATCCCGCTTACTAGCTGGCTCTGCTGAAAGGTCCCCTCTTCTTGGAAACAGTCCCTGAGGTGATTGCCTGTTGCCTCTTCCTTGTTCCAGGCACCTCATGCTCACATTCAGTACAGATTAATTTTCCATTGTTCTCTCTAGGACAGGAATTCCTCTTTGCTGTCCTGAGCATGGAGCTCAATGCCTAGCCTCAGGAGATAAAGGTTTGTTAAACTGTGTTTTCCTCTTAATTGTTCTTTCTTATAAATCTCCAATGCAGACTCACTACCTCAGTCTTGCAATCATCTGCCTCAGCATTAAGGACCACTGCAAACCGAATAACTATGCGTGCCATGCTTCCTAACTGGAATTTCATCAACCTGAATGACCCATACCTTTGCCCCCTTTTCTCGACCCTCCACGCTCTTTCACAAGAAGTCTCCCCTCCTTGGCCAGTGTTATTAATATGACAATTATTGCTTACAATCTACCCTGTTAGACTGCAATCTCCTTCCTGAAAGAAAATGTGACATATTATTTGGAATTCCATCTCTCCTGAGTCCCTAAAACATTATTCCACACAAAGAGAGACCTCCAACCC
This sequence comes from Cacajao melanocephalus, assembly GCA_963573385.1. Taxonomy (NCBI): domain Eukaryota; kingdom Metazoa; phylum Chordata; class Mammalia; order Primates; family Pitheciidae; genus Cacajao; species Cacajao melanocephalus. The sequence goes on from CAUYLG010072895.1 coordinate 101,346, forward strand.
AATGACTGCAGCAGTACTTTGCTCCAGGAAAGAGTTCAAACCAGCTGAGATGTAATTATTTTACTAATTCAGCCAATATACATCATTGAGTTTCAAAAGCTCCAAATGTTCCTAGAGACCACCCTCTTCTCAGTAAGAGGCAGAGGGAAAACAAGATCATGGGTCCCTTTTCTAATCATTAGCAATAAGAGAAACGAAAATATCCTGGTTTTTTTAATCAGTTCCATCAAAGGGCCATCATGAACTCCTGATGAGAGCAGGATGTTGACGCAACAACCAGGGCTGATGTCAGGTCACCTGCCTATGAGAGCAAGGCAGAACCAGGGCTCTGGCACACCTGCTTCATTCCCCTGCTACGGACAGCCTTGATATTTCTTTCAAAGATTTTCTCATGGACCATCACAAGTGAAAGCAGTGTTAGAAAACAGAGCTTTAGGGCTTGGGGAGGCGGTGTTGTTTTAGACTGGCTGGGAAGTCATGCTGAGCAGCGAGAGGACAGATCTCTTAGAGGAGACAGCCCCACTTGGCTGCACCCTCCAAGGAGGCCATGATGCCTATCATCCCGGTGGGTCAGGTGGCACTGGGGCTCACAGTCAAGCCATCATCAGGTTACTGCCTGTGTTTCATCACCATGAAAGGTAAGCCGTGATCCAGGTCTCTGGGTCTTCCCAAGCAAGCCAATGCAGAGCCAAAACCCATGCTCAAATGAATAACCTCACAGTGATGAGATCTGTGTGTGACTGATGGCTCTACAAATAAGCTCTCCACAAAGGAGTTTAGTAAGAGCCTTGTGAGCATATGACACTCTCCAGCTCCACTAAAGTGACAGATGGGTTCAAACGGGAGCTACTAAATGGGCCTCATTGCAAAGGTATGGCTTCAACCATAGCTGGACTTCAGGGAGCACAGTGTTTTCAACATATACCTTGGAAAATTCCTTACTCATAAGTAAAGATTACATATGCAGGGGCACAGTGAATGCTTGCCTAAGAGACAGTGTAATGCTAAGTAAAATAGTCTGTTAACAGGAAAAGAAATATCATGATTTTAATTCTGAAGTACTAAGTCACCTAATCTTCAGTGGTTGTGTTCAGATGACAGGCAGGAAGCTGAGCTAGAGTTTATGCTTGTCCAATTAATCAAATAACCTCTATGCCACTTATCCTTGGAATCGGCATTAGAAAAGCCCCCACATGCCCCCAAATCATATAAATTCCACGGTTTCCTAGTCATTAAATCCAGGTTGGTCTAATGCTGATATGTCATATTTTGACATGTAGCCACAAGGGATATACAATCAAAATTAAGACAAGACCTCAGGTAAAAATTGGCATGCTCTACTCGGATGAACAATTTATGCCCACACATAGATAAAACTGCAAATATCTTCTCCAAATGATGAATATTAAACTGTTAGAAACAGAGAGAGATATAATTCACTGACTCATTTTGCATAAAACATTTCTTTTAGCTTTCAACCAAATATGTAGAAGAGATATTTGCATCATCACAAGTACACAGGCTATTATTACATGTAATTACATACAGACTTTCAATACTACTATCATAATGGTATTTATTGAATAAACCTGCATCATTAATAAAATCACATTTCCCCCAGCTTTAAACCCTACATCGCCTCCTTATGCATTTAGTATAAACGTTTATCCAACATCCAACCCCTCACATCCTCACATCACCTCCAAGGTTCTCCGAGCCCATCTCTACCACCCCTACTCCATCCCACTGTCTCCAGCCCCGGCCCAGCCCCACCATCACTCATTCTGCCTTGCCACACGGGCCTTCTTCCTTTGTTCTTTGTCCCCTGAAAGAGCTAAGAGAAAGGCCCCTGTCCCCGCTGTTTTCTTTGTTTGAAAGGCTTTCTCCCAAAACCTCTGTGTAGTAGTTAACTCTCCGATCTCAGGTCAAATGTCACCCCACAGAGGGCCCTCCACAGCTGCCCCCATGAGTGCTGCCTTTCACCTGCAATTACCATTATGCTCCCAGCACTCACTCAATTTTCTCTAGAGCATAAATATACTGCAATCAGAAATATATTCGGTTTTTTTTCTGATTATCTGGACCACAAAAATATAAGCTCCAACAAGAAAGTAGTTTTCTTCCGCTGCAGGGTCTAGAACTGTGTCTGGCACACAATAGGTCTACCATAAGTGTTTGTTACACAGATGAATGCTGTGCTAGAAGATGAATGCTGGCTAAAGCAAGTTAAAGACATGGCAGCCCACCCGCTTAGAGCTAATGATTGAGAAATAAGTGGACAAACAGCCAAGAAACACAGAGAAATCATTAACAGCTGCATACTGAATTATGATTAAGGAATAAAAGTAAGTTGAATATATCAAATGTGAATAAATTATTAAGTCAAGACAAGTCATATGGAAATGCTAATGTCCTAGGCTGGGAAAGCTCTCTGAGATTTGAGAATGAGGAATTTTATGAACTTTCTAACATGGTCCATGGTATGGCACCTAAATGCCTAGAACATCAGAGTTGCTCAATAAATACTGCTGAATTTTGCAATTCTTAAACTAAGAAAACGTTAAAATGTTATTTTAGCTTTCTTAGTGAATACTTTTAAAGACTACTTGTCTATAAGTCTTACTGATGTTTCTGTCTTGGCATAAATACCAGATACATGAGTATGAAACTTAAATAGTTGAGAAATCATCCATGGATGCAGGTAAGAAACAACCAAGAAGAATTTTTTTTTTAACACAGAGAATTTTTTTTTTTAGCCCTACAAATTTCAAAGAGGCTTTGCAAGTGCAAACAGACTTCAGCTTTTTCACATTCCTATGCCCAGAAACTGGGACGTGAAAATGCCAGGAACCCTTTCAATAACTAAACTATGTGATAGATGCAGGAGAAACTCTCCAACGACCAAGATTACTCCTGTGGAGCTGCCAAAGAACCAGATGCTTCGTTCAAAAGCATTATCAATTTGGCGGTGAAAAACCCTGTGGCCTCAGCTCCAATAGGGAAGGGCAGGTGGGACGGCATGGTGCAGGATGCCTGTTCCCACTTGCCTCAGCAACCATCTTCTTCTGACAGCAAAACTATGTTACTCCCAGGCTTGAAGGCATGAGCAAAATACATGGCTTTGCTATATATAAGGATGGGGCTTGGAAATATTTGGTCTGAGGCCATGCAAAATGAATTCCATACACGGGGAGACTGTAATATCGAAAAAGATGCAAAATAGTTTCACTGCACTTGAAATTTTTATCTTCTGAGAAATTGAACATAGATGAAGGAAAAAAATTACTGCATTAAAAAAAGTTTCATAATGCAGGACATTAGAAAATAAAACTTTTTTTAACCAATATATACAACAAAGAGCAACTGTTTTATGACTGCCATCTACCGAACTGTCAACTGTGAAATCTTTCTCCTTAATCCTGAGCTTTTAAAAGGTTCTATTCATGTGCATCCATTTTCACAAACTCTTGTGAAACTAGCATGACCCGGCTTGAAATAATAAACCCAAAGGGGTTCTGTTGTAGTTGTTGATGAGGCATTAGTGTTTTTATTTTTTTAAGAAAGCCAGGACTCCATTTCTGCATATGAAGTTCCTCGTGGTGTTCATCCTCATTTAAATTTGCAGCCAAAATTATTATTTTAGTCTCTTTAACCCTGGTGGGCCCCCTGAGAGCCTGTGTGTTCTGGGCTTTTGTAATTAGGCAGCTTGCACCTGAGCATCTCCATCTCTGGTAATTAGAGCTCACCTCGGCAGTCTCCTTCCCAGCCGATCTACCCACGGAGCCAGGAATGAACACGTGGAGGAGTTGTGAGTGTGGTGTCCCACTGTCTTGACCTCTTCTGCACTTTACCCTACTTCAGGATGGCAGGGTTCTCAGTTACACCAGGGAAGCCTGAAGGGCAGGACCTGCATCCTCCATTCCACCCTCTCAGCACCAAGCAGGATCCCCTCTCATGGAAAACAGCTCACCCCATGTATTCATGCACAGCTACGTGTTTTGAGGGAAGTGGCTCTTTCTGTTTTCATCTGTCATTGTCCACTAAGATACAAATAAAGAGAAAACCTCTGCATCTCTAAATGAAAACACTGCATGTATTCAGAATAACTCCTTCTCACCACCCCCTTCCATCCGTCTACCCAAATCATGGAGTGCAATGAACCTCATTGTCTTTTTTTCAAGCTGTTTTTCATTCTCAACACCTAAGTTGCCTTTCCTGTCCTACTGCAGTAGCCAACAGCTAAAAATAAAATAAACTTTCCCAGGCAACATATAGAAAGGCATACTATCACACTTTTTTCCTTCGGATGCTTTCCGGTTCGCTTGCCAATGAATGATCAGCATGGCAATCAACTGAGCCTTCAATATAGTAAACATATCAATGGCCCCAGGTTGACCTCTGAGATTTACTTTGGAGTAATTAACAGGTTTATAGTCTTTAAAATAATCCATAGATATGCCAAAGAAAAATGAAATAGTACTGTCCATTGAGAGGCCCCATCAGACATCCCCCATATTTGATGGGGCCTCTCAATGGACAGTACTGTTTCTAAACACGGGGGATACTCCACAGCTGCCTCGCTGTCCAGCAAGTCAGACCACTGTCTTAAGCAGGGAAACAGATGTGAAGAGAAAGATGGCAACAAGCTTGGGGGACGTGCACAAGACAGCAATCTGCTTTGGGAAGAAGAGCCTCAGCCCAGAGCATCGTTTCCAATCTTACCAAGAGAGCCTCAGAAGCACCTCCTCAGCCCACCCAGCCTCCCTGGTGAAACTCAGGGATATGGCTGGTCAGAAAGGGAAGCAAAAGGAAGGGGAGAGGGACTGGCCATGGCAACAGAGGTGGGGAAGGGGAAGAAGGTGAGGAGCCGGCTGTTTTCTTTAATCAAGTAACCAGTGGTAGTCAGAGAAGACTGTGAGGTCACTCAGAAGACTACGCAAATGAGCTAGGGAGCAGCTGAGTGTCACAGTTACTACCCGCCAGCAACAGTCACATATTCACCAGCACTCCTGTATTCTTGTTCTGCCTCTAAGAGACACAGAAAACAGCCAACCAACTGCAGGCAAATGTACTTCTTAATAAGAACAGCAGCTGCCGTGACTGAGTTCTCACCCTATGTCAGATACTCTGCTAAGAACTGCCTCAAATCTTCCCCCTTAAGGGAATCAATGAATATTTATTTTAAGTGAGGGCTTTCAAAAATACAACTGATCCTTAAACAACACGGGTTTAAAAAACTCCACGGGTCCACTTACATGTAGATTTTTTTTCAATAAAAATTACAGCAAATGTGCCTGTCTCTCCTGCCTCCCTTTCCCCTCCCTCCATCTTTCCCACCTCTGCCAGTGCTGAGACAGCAAGGCCAACCCTTCCTCTTCCTCCTCCTCCTCAGCCAATATACTCCATGGGAAGACAGAAAGGATGAAGACCTTTAAGATGATCTACTTCTGCTTAATGAACAGTAAACATATTTTCTCGTGCTTATGATTTTCTTAATAACATTTTTTCTCTAGCTTACTTTATTGTTAAGAATAATATCTATCATATATTATATAGTACATATTATATAATATACATCACATACAAAATATGTGTTAATCAACTGTTTATGTTATCGGTAAGGGTTCCAATCAACATGAAGCTATTCATAGTTGAGCCTTTAGGAAGTCAAAAGTTCTACGTGAATTTTTGACTGCATGAGGGTTGGCACCTCTAGCCCCTAAGCTGTTTAAGGGTCAACAGCACACACTCCAGGGTTCCAAGGATAGTCTACCACCCGCTGATCACATGATCTAAGGCAAGTAACTCAACCTTCAAAGGAAACCTTTCTTGATCTGTAAAACAGGGTAACAGAATTAATAATGTATGCAAGGCATGTACTTAGCTAGTGCAGACAATGATCCTGACAATGGCTAACGGTTACATTATCCTATACCTACTCTATAATGCTACACACGCAAACAGAATGAGGCGCAAGAGAGGTCCAGTAATGTGTCCAACCCCACAGCTAGCCAGCAGTAACAACAGGATTCAAACCTAGAAATCTGATACCAGAGTCCATGGTCTCAAACCACTAAACCACGATGCCTCTTGAGTAAATATTCAGTAAGTGGTAGGTGTGAAGCTGCGGGAAAAAGAGGAGAGGAAGGGACAGGAAAGCAGTCCTCGTTGGAAAACTAGGTTTTGACTGGCACTGTCAGACTGGGCTGCAGTCTAGGTCCTCTCGCTGCTGAGTTCCCTCACTTCATCTCCTGGCCCTTCCAGTTTCCCATCTAGAAAATGTGAGGGAAGGATTCTATTTACCTCAAAAGGGGATTCTAAGGAGTAAACAATCACATGTCGTGTTCGACCAATGTTAGTCATATCCAGATTTATTTTATATACATTATCTGTTAGTTTTCATTGCCATGACTCAGTTTTTATGTTCACTTTTTGGTCAAAGCTAAATAAAATATATGAATATATAAAAGCTGGGCTCCAACCAGACTCCCACACACTCTCAGCCAGGCATCTTGAGCAGGCACCATCCCCCTTGACTGATGGCTGTGAAAAAGTGATGGCAGGAGTCTGCCTGCAGTCAGAGACACAACGAAGTGCCTTTATTTCATCACACTGAAACCTTGACAAAGAAACTTCAACTGTCTAAACTCAGTGGATTTGAAACAATTTCAGAATAGAATTTCTCAGCGTGAAAATGAATTTATGACTTCTCTTAACAGCAAAAAAAAACAAAAAAAAAACTTGAAATAATGATTTTAAGCATAAGACTTTAAAAATATAGATCTACACTTTCCACTACAACAGCCACTAACCACGTATGGCATTTGAATATAAATTCATTAAAATTAAGTTAAATGATAAGCTCAGTTTCTCAGTCTCAACAGGCAGTGGAGCCAGTGGCACCCGTGCTGGACGGCTCAGATCTAGCCTCTCCACCATCACTAAAAGCGCTCTTGAGCAATGCTGAGCCACATGCCCCACAGACTAGTAACTCTTCCTTTAACGTGTGCTCATGTACTTTATTTAAAACATTGAACTTCTTATAGTATTTGTCACTACTACATTATTCCATTATTTAGACAGTCCTTCCCTTTGTTCCTTGGCTCTCTCATAGTGGTGACAGAAGATGAATGCAATCACTGATTTATTTTTCTATCTCCCCAAGGGGACTGTGAGCTCCAAAACTCGGTAAATGCTGAGTCTTACCATTCTCAAGGGCACAACACAGACCTGTCCTTATCAATTACCATCTTCCACCACGAGGATAAACTCCAAACAATCTAAATACAACTTGAAAACATTTTTAATTATTCAAAAAAATAATCCGTAGTATGTATTCTCAACAATTTTTTTAAAAAGATACAATTAGAGTGATTAAAATCTTGAGTTAAGAAAAGTGAACAATTAGCTCTAAGCCAATGTTTAGCAATGCAGTAATGCTTCAGTTCCTTACTCAACCATTAGTGTACTGATGAAATTCTCTGTAAGGAGTAAAACATCATGTCCTCTGTGACAAATTATGCTACAAAGCTGTTTCCTCTGTTCTCTGCTTTCTAGCTTATATTAACTAGTGCCATAAAAGAAAGCCTTTAAGATAATATTTATTTCCAGAAACAAACACTGATTCAAGGCACTTAGAAGCACATATGTGCAATGAGGGGAACACTCAAGGGAATCCTAATATTTTATCATGTCGTAGATGTTACTGCCGTTGTACCTGCGTATCTCCATACTCAACCCACTCTCAGTATTTCATGTCAAGCCCTACCCCCAATCAAAGCTGTTCTGGTGGCATACCTGCAGAATACCCACAATAACAGCACCAATAAATATCACGTCTTACCCTTTGTCAGAACTGTCTAAGATTTTATAAACATGACATATTTTAAGAAGGAATGCATCTCTGTTGTTTACAATTTAACAAAGATAACGCCTGACAAATATCCTGAGCTATAAATAAAGACATTTACCATTGTATTGTACTTATGCATCTCTGGGTTGAACAAATGTTAATTATAGAGAATTTGAAAATGGGACTTGTTAATGTCATTTTTAATTTAGCATGTTACGGTATAAATGTTTTCCATTGTGTTAATTTACACCTGTTATCACAAGCTTCATTATTAGGTTTGTAGTGGAGCAGCTCTCTGTGACGCTGAAATTTGCTTAAAATGGCAGAAACAATTACTAATTAGAAGGGCATGTTTACTTTAATTGTATTTATTTCCTAGTCTAGTTGTATATGTAATGCACTATAGAAGTGTATGATTTAATTAGTGAAACCTATTTATCAAGAGCAATTTCTTAAATGAGTACTGCTTACAAAATACAACAGATTCTTTCAGTGTTTCATAAATTCCTTGGATGGTATTTCTACAGAGAGATATCTACATGGAAATTTTTCACTCATGAGTTTAGAGCATTTCCCATTTTTGTTCCAACTACTGCAATAATTACCAAAATAATAACTCAAAATAATTAACAAGAATTCAGCTCTAGAGTAACAAATAAAAAGAATTCAGCTTTGGAAATTTTTAATGCAAATTTTAAGATACGGTGTGTAAAATGTAGAAATGTATAAGTACAATCTTTAAAAATCTATAACTAAAATTATAGAATTTATTTATTGATATTCAGACTCATAAATTTCAAATCCTACTTTATCAAATCCTATTGATATGCATGCTTACAAATTTAAAAATCTTACTTTAATACATAAAAAGCAAATTGTTTTATTAAATTAAAAAAGACGTGGCTTTTTTCCTCTCTGGAGTCATTTCTCTGGCTTCCAAAGTACAACTTCCTTTTGTTTTTGTCAAATATTGGGGCATAGTAACTACCAAAGCAATAACCAATTCAGGCAAAGATCATTCTGGGAAAGACTGCTAGGAATAGGATATTCACCGGTCTCAAAAGATCACCCCACAAGCACCTTAACCACAAAAGGAAGACAGAACCTGACAGCACAGAGAAATATGGCGGCCACTGCCTTATTCATGTGACCACACATCACAAAAGGGACAGACTGACACCGTGTACTTCCTGATGGGATATCCTTGCATCTTACAGGAGGAAACAATTGGGATTGGGGGACATTCCACAAGAACTAGCCTGGACTTTTCAAGATGCTACATGTCACAAAAAGACTTTGAAAAAGCTGGAGGACTACTATAGATTTTAAATGAGGCTAACGAGATGTGACAACTAAACATCATGTGTGATCTCTGGCTAGATTTCAGACTTCAGAAAATAACGGCCATAAGAAAAATTACTAAGACAATTGGGGAAATTTTAATATGGACTGACCACTAGATATTATTATATTGAGGTTAAAATTTCCTGATGTTTTAATGGCAACAGATTGTGTAAAAGAATAAACAAGTCTTGGCCAGGAGTGGTGGCTCACACCTGTAACCCCAGCACTTTGGGAGACCAAGGCAGGCACATCACAAGGTCAAGAGATCAAGACCATGCAGGCCAACATGGTGAAACCCCGTCTCTACTAAAAAAAAAAAAAAAAAAAATTACAAAAAAAAAGAATAAACAAGTCTTAGGAGTTACACTAGAAATGTTTAGGGATGAACTGTCATGACTTGAAAGAGTCTTTCAAATGTTCAGAAAATAAAGTGAGTATCAGGCAAATATGGCAGAATGGCTAGTGAATGGGGGTGACAAGTATTCCCCCATCTCCATGGCAACATGTTTTTCAACTTTTTTATATACTTGAAATTTTTAAAAATCACAGTTAGGAAAATATAAATAATCCAATGGGCAGAGGGGGAGGCCAAACTAAGAGTACTCCTCATACAACATCTTATACCCAACCTTCAAGAAACATTACTGCCCTACTCTGAATGTAAGCTTTCTAGCATTGATGCTAAACCCATTAAAATGGTGGTTATGCGGCTGGGATTGATGGCTCACACCTGTAATCCCAGCACTTTGGGAGGCTGATGTGGGCAGATCATGAGGTCAGGAGTTCAAGATCAGCCTGGCCAACATGGTGAACCCCCATCTCTACAAAAAATACAAAAATTAGCCAGGTATGATGGCACATGCCTATACTCCCAGCTATGTAGGAGGCTGAGGCAGGAGAATCACTTGAACCCAGGAGGTGGAGGTTGCAGTGAGCCAAAATCATGCCATTGCACTCCAGCCTGGGCGACAGAGCAATACTCCATCTCGGAAAAATAAATCACAGTTACGCTTGCAAATGGCTTCATGGCTGTCTCTCAAAATATTTAGTCACAACATTCCCATGAAGCACGTTCTTCACACTGTCACATAAACATTCTTATGTTTTATTTTACTTATTTTTTATTTTTGGGATAGGGTCTTGCTCTGTCACCCAGGCTAGAGTGCGGTGGCATGATCATAGCTCACTGTAGTCTTAAACTCCTGGACTGAGTATTTTTTGTTCTTAGATCCCAGAAAGAATCCATGCCACAGAGCAGCCAAGATGTTTCTTGTAAAAAGACACATGCAACTTGCCAGCTTAGGTGAGAGTTCTTGTACTTGTTGTCTAGAAAAGCTGTATCTGCAGAGTGTTTCAATTTTAGGATCCTTTATAAGGTCTACTACACAGCACTGTGTACTTGCAAAAACATACTTTCTTAAAGGAAAGTAAATATCAGTGCATGTAGGATTTTTTCTGACCAAAAGAAATCCCCAAACACCATAAAGGGCAGATCATTACCCCTCATCTCCCAACAGTCCCTGCTTCACATTTCCACACTGCTCCTGCAGATGCAGATGGGCTTGACTGACACACCAATTTTCATGCAGCAGCTGATGCTGACAACCTCTTCTGGGGATGCTGCTGTTGACTAATGTATAGTAACAGCCAACAAGGAAACAGTTCTGCAGAAAGACCTGCCAAAAGAATGCCACATTCCAGGTTTCCTGTCTCCCATCCTCTCCTACCCAGACAGAGAAACTGCCCAACATGCTCTCCGCTAATCCCCATGACTGACATAAAGCTTTCCAGCACCCTATGTCATTTTTAGGAATGCTGGGGAAGTTATTTTCTAGAGTCCTGATTTCTCCCCATAGCAGAGCCCATTTCTTTCACCTCAAATAGTCATTCAGGTAGTCTTCTTTAAATGTGGTTATCCTGCTGGTTAGGGCAGATATCAAGCCCCTTTGTTTAAAAGTGCACCCACTCCCAGTCTAGCCCTGGATTTTAACCTCTGGAGTAGACCAGCCCTAATAAAGGAGGTAAAGGGGTATTTTGAAAGAGAGCTGGAGAATCTGAGCTGAGCCCATGCAACAGCTCCCAGGAAGATGTCGAGGCGCTTCCATGAAGAACTAGTTAACGGGGGAGCCAATCCGCAGATAAATCAGCAGCTCAGCAGCTTTCAACTCAGTCTTCAAACATACTGCACTTGCAATGTTCTGAGGCTCAAAATAGATCTTCTATCTCCAGAAAAGGAAAGAATTAGGATGAGGCCAAGCTTGTTAGGAGAAACAAGAGAGGCTGGTATTGAACCTGACTAGACAGGAGCATCCTGCTAGTCCCCTTTCCCAAGCTGTAAAAAGTTAAGATGAAAAAATCAGCATGGCTCACATTTCTTACCTACTGTCAATATAGAGTCTAAATTAAAACTCACAGGGGCTCTACATGGACAGATAAGTGTCCACCTGTGTGTGTACTTCTGAGTTCACAGATGTACGACATACACTGTGTGTGTTTCAGGAAGGGACAGTCCAGATAAGGAGAGGTTACTGAAGCAGGCTAAGTTTCAGCAAAATGTAACCTTCACCTTAGAAACCAGGAACCAGAATAATTAGATTACAATCTTTCCAACACTGTGGGAGAGATTTGATCAATTAAAGCCAAGATCAGTTACATTATTTGGTTTACCTAAGTAATGGACCCTTAAATGCAATCAATACTTCTCTAGCCTGTGAGTCTTCAAGACCTGAGATGCATTCAACAAAAAACACAAATGGATTTTCAAAGAGCCTCAGGATGTTCATCACAGGCTTGGGAGGAGCACTGCAGAGGGTGGGGGGAGGAAGGAAACAGACAACAGACCCGAGCGTGCTGTATGAAGTCTTCATTTCCTTCCCTCATTGGCGCGCTAATTTCATGTTTGTTTATTTTGTGCTTCACGTATGAATTAAATTTGTTTTTACCAAAGAACCTTAATCCAGGGATGAGCAGCCATGCCACTCAATTCATTTTAAAATTGCAGCATTAAAATTCATTTAATAGGAGAAAGAATATGATTAAGATTTCTATTTGTGTTTTCAAAAATCCACGAAACCTCCATTGTGAAGTTACAAAGAAAAAGGCAGAAGTAGCTCCAGATCTTCTACCTTGTCCCCCATCCCATCCCTTCCACAACATGGATTTATGGAAGGGCAATGATCCAGTATGCTTGGGACCTACCTGGAGCTGACCATATCCTGCCTTCTAGGACTACCCTGACTTAGAATGGATCCATAAGAACCCCATATTAAAGCAAACTGTCACACTGCCTACACTCCTTGTCCCCACTCTATGTCCAGGGTCTGTCTCCACTCCTCCCCTACCCAAACAAAGGAACTGCTCCAGAGGAACCCAGGAAATGCTCTTGGGTTTAGAGATTGTGATTCAACTTGGCAGGTCCATTTGCCAAATCGTACTGTTTTAGATCCTAAAAATAATGTATCTGTATGTCCAGACAGAACACTGCCCAGGCCACTCTCAGCCCATTCACTAATGAGGACTCCTGCAGGGGAAGGGTGGGGCAGGGTGGGACAGGGCACTGCACCTGCTCATGCTTCCTCAGCCCAGCCGCCTTCTCCAGTATGAGCTCAGGCATGCGCACCTGCGACGTGAGGCTCTTATCAGTGATTTTGTTTAACACACTTGTAATAATTACAAAGTGAAGCAACTAATTCCTGACTTCCCCAAGAGCAGAGCTTCTGTTAAAAGGTGTGGGGAAATGTGACAAGAGGGGAAGTGGAGAGGGGGAAATTGATCCTGAGAGTTTACTTTGCATAGCTTTGAAGGCTTTGCAGTAATGATGAAGAGAAGCTAAGGTAATCTAAAACAACAGGTAATCAAAAAGTCATTTATGTTTACCTTTTATCATCAATTATCTTCCTCTTGGCAGCAGTTGAAAAATTATGTTTTACTCAAAAGTCAGCCTGTTGACTTTATTTATACAACACTTGAACTGTGTTGGGTGTCAGCGTGTTAGCCACTGTGGAATTTCAAATACTGCCGTTTGACAGTACCTGAGAGTTGACTCTGAGAGTGGTCTTCTAATAACTGTATTCTTGCTTTCTAAAACAAGAGTTATAGCTCAGTGCCAAGAGTGTGAAAACACACAAGGGCATTACATTAGAAACCTGGACCTGTCAATTAATATCATTTTCCTCCAATGTGAAGAAAACACATCCAGAGCTCAGTCTTCTCATTTATGGAATGGGGATGATAATGTGTAGCTTGCATAGTTGTCTTTTAGACCAGGAAAAATAATGTATTAGAAGCATCTATAATTGTCTTTGACATAGGGTGGGGCTTAGCCTATTATGATGAGCCATATCTAGAAGAAGTGTCCCTTTGAGTGTCTTCATCTTTCTGGCTGAACCATCTGCTGACGCAACAAGACCATATGCAGAGAGCATAAAGGGAACTCCCCCACAGAGCTTTGGATGGTGGCCCTGCACTCACCGAATTATGCACGCCAGCCTGAAATCTGCCTGACATCCCTCTTCCTCATCCTCTTGACAGCAACAGCATTAAAGGATTAAGTAGTATTTGGGGCTCTGAAGGGGCCTGAAGAGTGTTTGTGTATAAAAGGAAGAGCTCAGAATCCGAGTATATAAGACAACGGACATCAACTGGGTTTACACTGACCCCTCTGTATCTAGGTGATGGTCTCCTCAAAATCAAGCATCACACTCCCAGTGAACTGCAGTTCTCCATCCTGTTTAAGGCATCTCCTTCTGAAAAACGACATCTTCCATTTCTTTTAACAGTCAGTCTAATTCGGAGGACTGGAGAGGGCCGCAGAGGTTATTAACACAACCTCTACATCTACTAAACAGTGTGGCAGGAAGAACACAGGGCTGTGGACTGAGGAGACCTAATCATCCTAGAGCTACCTTGGCCACCAACCAAGTGGGGGCACCTTGGGAAACTTACATCCTCTGAGACCCTGTTTTCTCATCCACAAAATGAAGAAGTTGCATTAAATAATCACTGTGACAGCTGATTTTATGTGTCATCTTGGCTGGGCCGTGGGGTGCCAGACATTTAGTCAAACATTATTCTGGCTGTTTCTGGAGAGAAGTAACATTTCAATCTGAGTAAAGTAGGCTGCCCTCCCTAACATGGGTAGGCCCCAGCCAATCAGCTGAAAGCCTGAATAGAACCAAAAGGCAGACCCTCCTAGAGTAAGGGATTCTCTTTCTGCCTGACTGCCTTGAGCTGCAACATCAGTTTTTCCCTGTTTTTGGACTCAAAATGAAACACTGGCTTTTCATAGGTCTCAAGCCTGACAGCCTTTCAACTGGAACTCACACCACTGGCTCTCCTGCATCTCAAGCGTGCAGACTCATTCTGCAGATCCTGGAACTTGTCGACCTCCACAATCACGTGAGCCAATTCCTTATCATAAGGCGTTACATATATTGTTTTCCATCCATCCTATTGGTTCTGTTTCCCTGGAGAATCCTAATACAATCCCCAAAGACGAACATTCATTTCTAACCCCTACCAAATGGCCATCTGATCCCTCCTTGCACACCTCTCAGAGACAAGGCCACACTACCCACTGTGGCAGCTCACCCTGCTCTCTGGGGAATAGAGGTCAGTTTCTTGGGAAGCACTACCCCAGGTGACTCCAAAGCTGAACGAGCTGCGTTCCCACCTGCAAAGACCATTTCCAACAGGTGAGATTTGACCTGAGCAGATACAGTAGAAATTTTATCCTTGCTATCAGTGTAATTATGTTAATATATGCTGAGATTGCCTTGGTTGTTATCGTTGGTTTTGTCTCATTTTGGGTTTCCTGGTTATCACATACTGTTGGCTAATAATGAGTCTGCAGTTAACCCTTAATTCATTTTCACTTGCGTTTCACTGGGTATGGCCAAATCACCACCTGATACTTCTGCAAGAGACTTTTTAGTACATAAGGGAAGGCCTTTACATTTTTTACTACACCAACATCATCTTGTTACCTTAGGGCCACAAATGTTACAGTTCTTACCCTGTCATCTAAATAGCCATGTCCACCTCTCCCTCTGTGTCATCCAGAGATTGGACTGCACAGTACATCATTAACCCTCATAGAAAACACGAGATGGGGCCCGGTCCCTTGCTGCACTCCCCACTAGCAGCCTCCCTCCTGGCCAGTGGTCTCCAGCTCTGACTTCACATTACAATCACCCAGAATCTTAAAAAAAAATAAAAAGCCAGGCTTAACCTCAGATTCTGATTTAGTTGGAGGGGCTAGGGAGAAAAGATGCTTGGGCATTAGTAAGAATGCTTTAGGTGATTCTAATGTTTAGCAGGCTGAGAACAAGTGTTCTGTCTAGGTCAGAGGTCAACCAACTTTGTCTGTTAAAGAGCCAGAAAGCAAATATTATAGGCTTCATGGGCCAAATGGTCTCCAAAGCAACTGTTCAGCTCTGCTACTGTAGCACAAAAGCAGCCATAAACAATACATAAACAAATGGGCACAACTGTGTTCCAATAAAGCGTTATTTATAAAAACAAATAACAAGCCATTTTGTCCCAGAGGCTATAGTTAGTTGATCAATCCATTCACCACCCAGTTTAAAAATGGTTGAGCCCAGCACAGTGGCTCACACCTATAATCCCAGAGCTTTGAGAGTTTGAGAAGGAAGGACTGCTTGAGGCCAGGAGTTCAAGGTTACAATGAGGCTATGATCACGCACTCTAGCCTGGGCAACAGAGCAAGACCCTGTCTCAAAAAATAAATAATAAATAAATAAACACACACAATGGTTGTGGCAGCAAATATAAACTCATCAAACTGTATTACCACCCCAGTCACATTTCTCCATCTTGTCTGTGACACCAGAGACTCTCCAAGTGGCTGGCTGAAATCAATATTCACACTCTATCTGGCATTCCCTTCATGTATCAGATGAATGATCCCATCTAAACAAGAAAAAGACTTGTTCTTAGAGTATCTTTTCTGTCTCCCATTACTCACTGCTGCCTTATTATATGTTCACAAACGTCTGCTTAATATCGCTTCTAGAATTCCTTAGAAACTGACTTAAGCTCACCCCTCTGTAGTTTCTAAACCATGCTTTCCCCCTTGAAAACAGGGACATGTGTGTTGAAATCATTTACAATCTTCCGGTATCCTATTCTCCTTGATTCACAAAATATTATCTCAAGTGGTTCCACAATCACATCTGCAAGTTCCTTCTGTGCCCAGGAGATGTAAAGGCATTTTTTAGCCATTCTCATTATCTCTTCTATCTTGGGTTTTAATATCTGCTAACCATGTTTATTCTACCCCTTCCAACTTAAAGATCATTCTTCCTGATAAAGATGATAAAATCAAAATAGAAGTTGAGCAGTTCTGTTTTCTCCATGTCATTTGTTTACTCTATACCATCTGTTCTAAATAAGGCTATATCCTTTTTTGTGGGTAGAGCTCCAAATAGTACTGTTTTAAAACTCTTATCTACAGGCAACCACACTTTCTGGTTCGCCTGGGGCACTCTGGTATATACTGTCTGCCACGGGGTAAATTCTAATAGAGGCCTCTTTACTCTGAAAAGTGTCTGGTTTTTTGAACAGCTGGTTCCCTAGGTAAAGCTAAAGAAATGGTAAAGCACTCCATAGGACTGATGGGGTCTCAGGTCTCCCATACTCAAGAAAAAGAGAAAACAATTTCTATTGAAAACTTCAGCCACACTGGGTCAGACGCGGTGGCTCACGCCTATAATCCCAAAACTTTGGGAGGCCGAGATGGGTGGATTACCTGAGGTCAGGAGTTTGAGACCAGCCTGGCCAACATGGTGAAACCCCGTCTCTACTAAAAATAGAAAAATTAGCCACGTGTGGTGGTAGGCGCCTGTAATCCCAGCTACTCAGGAGGCTGAGGCAGGAGAATTGCTGGAACTCAGGAGGCAAAGACTGCAGTGAGCTGAGATTGCACCACTGCACTCCAGCCTGGGTGACAGAGCGAGACTCTGTCTCAAAAAAAAAGAAAACAAAACCTCTAGCCACACAGAATTCATATCCCGGGCCTGCCATTTACTAGCTTTATGACCACAGCATAAGTTATTCAATCTCTTCAACTCTCAGCTCTGCTCGCTGGAATCTCTGTGCCTATTCAATGACTAAATGCATGATTAAAGCACACAGCATTTACACATATCACATGATAAACGCTCAAGACCAATTATCATTACCAGTATTACTACCAGTGTTATTAACTCCCTCAACCCCTCCGCAGCAGCATGGAACCTGTGGCTCTCTACTGGTGCAGTTTGTCCTTCCTTTTCTGAATGTCACATCTTTTTTTCTGACCAATTTCTTGCTGTTGGTTTAAACGCAATGCTACCTCCCCACAATCTTGTAAAGTCTTTCCCATCTTGTCAAAGAAATCTTTGTCTTCACTAGAAAGCTGAAATACTCCAAGGAAGTTTCTTTGCTGGCAAAGAAGCAACCAGCATTTATAACCAACATAATTTGTGAGCCACTCTGGAAAGAAATGCAAACATGTATTCCATGAATCCCTCAGCAACTGTCTTTCCTGGAATGAAGATAAACTATTATCCTTCATGGTTCCCTTGGGAACTCACTCTGAAAACTTAGGAGACTGCAACTCTCAAATAGCTTGCGTAAATCACCCTAGCTAGAAAATAAAATGACGTTAACTTTCTGAGAAAAAGACTGACCCAAGGCATATTCACATAGGGGCATCATAAAAGGGACCACACAGGAGAAAAATGAGTGATGGCTGCAGTTTTAGTATCAACTACAAAAATAGTAACCATTTACTGAGTAACTTAAGATATGCCAAGAAATGGCATACTAGGCATTTTACAGGCATGATTTCATGGATTCCTCTCATCAATTTTGCTGGAAACTGAGGCTCAGAGGAAGCATGTCCCCAAGGAACATAACTAGTAAATGGAAGGTACCAGATTTCCCACAGGTCTTCTGCACTCTAAGTTCATGCTCTTTCAGACATACCATGCTACATGTATTTTTTTTACTGAATATGCTCCAAACTAGTTTTTTAGACACAGTTAAAAGTAAAAAGCCTCCAAGAAAAAAAGTAAAAATAATATTTACATCCATTTTAGAAAAAAATATATAAACCTTGTTGGTTAAGTGAACAGCTGACCTTTAATTAGCAATTTTGAATGATGAAACAGCAACATAGGTTCAATGGTCTGGCCAGGGTAGCTCGTTAGGCACTCAGTATCAAAGACTTTTTTTGTTGTTGACTAGACATGTACACCCACTGTATATAGCCTCTACCAAAATTACAGACCACTTAGCAGGAATGCAAGAAATCCCTTCCTTGTACCATAAACAAAAATTAACTCAAAATAAATCACAGACCTAAATGTAAGAGCAAAAACTATAAAACTCTTAGAAAATATATTCCCTGATTAGCAAAATCTTCTTAGATATGACACCAAAAGTACAAGTACAAACGAAAAAAGTTTTCATCAAAACTAAAACCATTATCAAAAAAGTGAAAAGATACACACAGAATGGGAGAGAATATCTGTAATTCATGTATCCGATAAGGGACTTGTACCTGAAATATACACCAAATACAACTCAGTAATAAAAAGAAAACCTATTTTAAAACAAGCAAAGCATCTCAGCCAGGTGCGA
>CAUYLG010072896.1:0-64994 GCA_963573385.1 Cacajao melanocephalus
TTTGCAGGGTGTATCTTTTTCCACCCCCCCCCCTTTTTTTTTTTTTTTTTTTTTTTGAGACAGAGTCTTACTCTTGTCTCCAGGCTGGAGTGCAGTGGCGCGATAGTGGCTCACTGCAACCTCCAACTCCCTGGTTCAAGCAATTCTTCTGCCTCAGCCTCAGCCTCCTGAGTAGCTGGGATTACAGGCACGCACAACCATGCCCAGCTAATTTTTGTATTTTTAGTAGAGACAGGGCTTCACCATGTTCACCAGGATGGTCTCGATCTACTGACGTCAAGTGATCTGCCCGCCTCAGCCTCCCAAAGTGCTAGCATTACAGGCGTGAGCCACCGCATCTGGCCCTTTTTCCACCCTTTTAAAAAAATCCATTCAGCCAATCTATGTCTTTTAATTGGCATGTTTAATCTATTAAAGTAATTATTGAGACAGGCACAGTGGCTCAGGCCTATAGTGCCAGCTACTTGGGAGGCTGAGACAGGAAGATCACTTGAGCCCAGGAGTTTAAGGCTGCAGTGTGCTATGATCTGCACTCCATCCTGGGCAACAGAGAAAGACAAGTCTCTAAAATTAAGTAATAACGAAAGTATCCATAGACAAATAAGCAGATAAGCAACACGTGGTATATTCATGCAATAAAATACCGTTCAGCCATATCAAGATAGATGTTGTGATACACACTACAACATGGATGAACCTTGAAGACATTATGGTAAGAAAAATAAGCCAGACACAAAATGACAAGGATTCCTATTCCACCTCTATAAGGTATCTAGAACAAGTGAATCCACAGAGAAAGAAAATAGAATGGCAGTTTCCAGGGGTGGGGTGGGGACAGGGAGATGGGGACTATTGCTTAATGGTTACAGAGTTTCTGTTTTAGGAAATAAAGTTTCAGAAATAGTGGTAATAGTTACACAACATGGTGAATATACTTAATGCCACTGAATTGGACACCTTAAATGGTTAAAATGGTAAGCGTCGTGTTCTGTATAATTTACCACAATTTTAACAAGAAAGCAGGAACTTGAGATGGCTCAGGGAGGCCTCAACCCTCGGGAGAGCCAGCATCTTCAGCCCTCACTCCACAGCTCTCTGGGCTCCTACCCTGTTTTGTTTCCCTCACTTTTTACCTACTCGGCCACATGTGTTTTTAAAAATAGCATTTTATGTAGCTTTCTTTTTTTTTTTAGAGACAAGGCTTCACCATATTGGCCAGGATGGACTCGAACTCTTGACCTTGCGATCCACCCGTCTCAGCCTCCCAAAGTGCTGAGATTACAGGCGTGAGCCACCGAACCCGGCTGCATTAATATTTTTATAGCAGAAATCATTTTCAAGATATTTATCATGTTGCCATAAGTGTAAATATTCCCAACTTTTTAATTCTACTGAAGTCCCATTATGTTTTTTTCTTTAAGTCTACTAGATATACTGTTAGTTTTGTTAAAAATCCTATGGCATTGGAAAGTATGTATATAGTACGTTCCCACCTGTGTTTTAGTAAAGTGGGTCAGAGACAGATTTGGACTTGCTATTTTTATGCAAATAATATGCTAGTGGAATACATAGGTAACTGCTAACAGTTTCTTCTGGAGAGAGAAAAAAGAGACCTAGGGATCGGAGGTAGGAGGAACAGTGGTTTTCGGATTGCTTTCATATTTTACCGTGTTTGTGTGTGTCTGTGTGTGTGTGTGTGTGTGTATGTGTGTGTGTAGTTTTCACTTAAACAAACTAAATTAATTTTGGCTAGGCACAGTGGCCCACACCTGTAATCCCAGCACTTTGGGAGTCCAAGGCAGGCAGATCACCTGAGGTCAGGAATTCAAGATCAACCTGGCCAACATGGCAAAACCTCAGCTCTACTAAAAATACAAAACTTAGTCAGACGTGGTGGTGAGAGACCCTGTAATCCCAGCTACTCAGGAGGCTGAAGCAGGAGAATCACTTGAACCTGGAAGGCAGAGATTGCAGTGAGCAGAGGTCATGCCATTGCACGCCAGCCTGGGCAACAGAGTGAGACTCTGTTTTAAAAAAGAAAAAAAAAACAAAAGAAAACATTAATTTTTTGAAAGGGACACCAACTTCTGGTTTTTCCACAGAAAATACATTAAATAATGTACATTTTATGTGAGATTTCGAGATTGCTTTAAAAAAAAAAAAAGTGCATTTTGTTACAAGTTACAACCATGCTGCTTTAAGTTTATACAACTTTCTCCTTTAAGGAACTCATTTACCTGCTGAACTCTAACCTGCAAGCCTCAGGGAGTTGACCTTGAACGAGGGTTACCAAATCATGGGCAAAGGTGGCCATGAGCGACCTGCACTCCAGGCCTTCATCTCCAATTCTGCCTCAGCAGAGTAGCTCTTTCTAAGAGATAAGCTTGTATTCCCATGAGAAAGGAAATGGTTGACCTTGAATTCCTGACCTCAGGTGATCTGCCTGCCTTGGAATCCCAAAGTGCTGGGATTACAGGTGTGGGCCACTGTGCCTAGCCAAAATTAATTTAGTTTGTTTAAGTGAAAACTACACACACAGACACACACACACACACACAGACACACACACACACGGTAAAATTGTTGGAAATAAGATATTTCCCCTGAAAAGATGTATCTGAAACTAAACTGATAGCAACAAAAATATTTTCAGTTTAAAATAAGTCTTTTTTCTAAATAAAAATTAATATGCCGGGCGCAGTGGCTCACACCTCTAATCCCAGCACTTGAGGAGGCCAAGGCGGGCAGATTGCTTTGAGCTCAGGAGTTGGAGATCAGCCTGGGCAACATGGTGAAACCCAGTCTCTACAAAAAAATACAAAAATTAGCCAGGCAATAGTGGCTTGAGCCTGTAGTCCCAGCTACTTGGGAGGCTAAGGCAGGAGGTTCACTTGAGCCCAGGAGGCTAGAGGTTGCAGTGAGCCCAGATTCTGCTTCTGCATTCCAGCCTGCATGACAGAGTGAGACCCTGTCTCAAAACAAAATAAAACAAAACAAAAACAAGTAAAAGTTTATTGGAATTGAAAAAAATTAATATTTATTTGAGTGAGTCTGAGCTGTAAAGCCTGAGATAGAACTATCTCCAAAAGATATGATGAAAAAAACTAGTTTTAGAACAATATCTATATATAGTATGTCTCTAAGTTTAAAAATGTAAAATCCAAACTAATGTTTTATAATAAGACTATATCTATATTACTTATTTAATTTTTTATGGAATATTTATTGTCTAAATTTTGATAAATGCAGAGAAATTGAAAATGGCTCAATACAGGCCAGGCACGGCGGCTCATGCCTGTAATCCCAGTGCTTGGGGAGGCTGAGGTGGGCAGATCACAGGGTTAGGAGTTCAAGACCAGCCTGACCAACATGGTGAAACCCCATCTCTATTGCAAAAAAAAAAAAGAAAAAGAAAATGGCTCAATACACTTCTCCACAAAAATAAAACCTGTTAACATTCTGGTAGATATTCTTCCAGCTTCTTCTTTCTTTCTTCTTTCATATATTTATTCCTTCCTTCCCTCTCTTACTTCCAACCTTGCTTCTTTCTCTTGCTTTCCTTTCTTTTATCTATCATGTATATATATATAAACGACAGTTGTGGTTGATCTATGTTCTGCTTTACTCCCTTCACATTATAAGTATTCTTCCATATCAATAAACATTAATTGAAACTATAATTTTAAGTAAGTAATATCACTTTGTATGAATATATAATTTACTAAACTATCTTCTTTTTTTGCTCGTTTTTTTCTACTATGTAACTTGATGAAAATCATAATATGCAAAACCTCTCTGTATTTTCCATCTTTCCTACTGGAAAATTTCCTAGAAGTGGAATTAGAGGCTCAGGAAATGTGAATATGTTAAAGCAACTGTAAAGCCTAATTATTTCCCAAAAAGTGGTTGTACTAATTGTTGTGTCAATATACACTACTACCAAACATACAGGAATGCCTATTTTCCTCATCTTGACACTGGGAATAGTCCTTTTTAAAATTCATTAAACATACACACACCCTTTAATTTAAATTTATTCTTCTTTCAGAGAGAGAGAGACAAGGTCTTGCTCTGTTGCCCAGGCTGGAGTGCAGTGGAATGATCATAGCTCACTGTAGCCTCAAACTCCTGGGCTTGAGGAATCCTCCTGCCTCAGCCTCCAAAGTAGCTGAGACTACAAATGTAGTCTCCACCACCACCACACCAGGTTTGTTTTGTGTTTTGTTCATTTGTTTGTTTGTGTAGACAGAGTCTCACTTCGTTGCCCAGGTTGGTGTTGAATTCCTGGTCTTGATTTTCCTGCTTTGGCTTCCCTAAATACTGGGATTACAGACACCAAGCCCAGCATAAATCTCTTTACAAGAGGTATTTAAAAAGTTTAGACATTTATTGAGCATTTGTATTTTTACTTTTATTTTTTTCTTTTTTGAGATGGAATCTCGTTGTGTCACCCAGGCTGGAGTGCAGTGGCTCCGCTCACTGCAACCTCTGCCTCCCAGGTTCAAGTGATTCTCCTGCCTCAGCCTCCCAGGTAGCAGGGACTACAGGTGCATGCTACTATGCCCAGCTAATTTTTTGAATTTTTAGTAGAGACAGGGTTTCACCGTGTTAGCCAAGATGATCTTGATCTGACCTCGTGATCCGCCCACCTCGGCCTCCCAAAGTGCTGGGATTACAGGCGTGAGCCACTGAAGCTGGCCTTGTATTTTTACATTTTTAACATTTAACATTTGCACGTATTTCCAAATAATAGTAATTCTTTCCCTTTGAAGTATATGTATGCACATGCATGTGTGTCTGTTTCTGGGTGCTGAGAGATAAAGTACACAGAGTTACCACAAGAGGTCTCTAGCACACAAATTATATTGAAATCTGAAGACTTTGTGAACTTAAGTCTCAACAAGCCAGAATCTCCATAACTAGATATGTTCATTAATTCCTAATTTTCAGGGCTCCCAATAATTGGAAACAATGTATCGGAGAGAACAAGGGACAGTAGCTCAGCAATTCAGAAATTGAGGTTTAAGCAGCGGTTTATTCCTCTGCACGCCACCCGGGCCCTCCTCATTTCCCCACCATGATCTCCTGTAACTTGATTCTTCTTGTCAGATATATTCACTCTGAAATTTTGAAAGAAATATAATTACTTTATGTCTGGAATACCCTTCAGTCATTCATTTGATTGTTCATCGAATGTTTAGTACTCTGCATAGTTGATTGTTGAATGATGGTTATTTTCTTTTAACTATCGAAAAAAATTAGCTGCTATGTGCCACTGTCCTAGGTATTGAGAATATAATGATGAGCAAAACCAGAGATTGTCCCCAGCCTTACAGAGCTCACACCTGTGACATCCATCCTAGCACATGTAGGCAGACTTTCAAGAAATTCACCTCTAGCAGATGGCTTTGCCTTGGTAGGAGACATCATGCACAGCCCACAGGGATGTGTCTGCTGCTCTAAGGTCCAGAACACTGTCTCTGTGACCCATGACTATTTCCTACTGTATCCTGAGTATTAAGCCATCTAGCTTAGTTTGATATAAGGTTTTTAAATTGCTTTCTAGAAAACTTTACAATGTAATATACATACACTGTGAAGAGTTCAGATTATATGGAAAAGTAAGTAACCAAATGAAAGTGACCATAGTCACAATCTTCAGAGATAGTTATTTTTAACAGAACTCTTTTTTATAAACAAGTCATTATATATATATATATATATATATTATATATATATATATATAATATATTATATATTACATTGCCAATAATAAAAATCACAGGCTGTGTGGCTAAAACAAAATAGCAAGTTATTTTCTCATAGTTCTGCAGGCCAGAAGTCCAAGATCAAGGTTCTGGCCAATTTGGTTTCTGGCAAGGGGTCTCTTCCTGCCACCTTCTCACTATGTCCTCATACAGCCTTTCCTTGGTATGTGAACGGAGAGAGTCAGAGAAAAAGCTCTTCTTAGTGTCTCTTTTTATAAAGACACTAATCCTATTGGATCAGAGCCCTCCCTTAAGACCTCATTTAACCTAAATTATTCTGTTACTCTAAATCCTAAAAGCTAGGGCTTCAATATATAAATTTGGGGGCAGGGGTATACAAACATTCAGTTCATAACAGGCTGCAAAGTCTCTGCAAATGGACAGGGCACAATCTTTGCCAACTTCTCACTTATGCAAGAGTCCACGGTGCAAAACTATATTTCTGACTCTTTGTGTTTTGTTTACCTTATTATCTTTTGCAATTTCCATCAGTGCCAGATAAACAAGGTTAGGAAAGGAAGGGAGAATGAAGAAAATTTTACTTTCCTCTCGGTTTGGAAAATATTCCATAGAAAAGGAGGTTGATGTTCTCAGCTACTCCAAAGATCCTTAATAAAACATAATGAAGCATTTGCCATGTCTCCTTCTCCAGTGTCCTGGCTCTCCTCTGGGGCTTCCTGCAAGGGTTAGTGTTGTTCAATACATATCATGGACCCCTCTTTATACTGATCTACTCTAGAAAGGAGCAGTAATTCCAAATTCCACCTTAGCTGCATGACAGATGAATAAATGTGCTCACACACAGAATACAGTGAATGAGTGGGCTGAGGAGTTGTGAGCCTCTCACAGAGAGAGATTGTACACAACATTCACTGGCTCGCCCTCTCCTTATTCATTCAGTATAGATTTAATAACAGAAGCTTTAAGTCAATACACTTGTAGAGAAAGATTAAAAGCCAGGTTTCGATGCCTAAAGTAAATACCATTAGTTGATAAAATCTTTGCTTAACCTCCCCCCAAGAGGGCCATCAGGCTCAAAGGTTAGTTTTAAGACTACATGAGTAAACAAGTTAGTTAGGTAAGCTCCTCCACATACCTTAGCTATTTGCTTTACTTATTAACTAAATGTAAAGGGGATTAGGCTGCCTTCAGTCAAAACTACTACTGAAACTATGAAAAAGCTTTTAGGTCTTCTAAAAGGCTTTGAGACTATATTCTATAATTTTCTCTACTGTTTTTCCCTTAATATTTTTGCCACTATCCTGAGTGAATTCCTACACTTAAGGGCAAGGCCAGGACTTGGAATGAGTTTCCCAACAGAGCCTGCCACTCACTGGGTCCTTTGTGGGAATCAGCACAATGGAGAAGGCTAAGTTTTATGGACTGAATTGTGCCCCTCCTCCCAAAAATCTTATGTTGGAGCCCTAACCTACAGTGTCTCAGGAGAGGACTATACTGAAGATAGAATGATTAAATTAAAATGAGGTGATTAAATCAGAATGAGGTCATATGGATGGGCCCTAATCCAAAATGTATGTGTCCTTATAAGAAAAGGACAGCTGGACACACAAGGAGACACCAAGGAATTGTGCACACAGAGGAAAGGCCACATGAGAACACAGCAAGAAGGCAGTCATCTGCAAGCCAAGGAGAGAGACAGAAGAGACCAACCCTGCTGATGCTTTGACATTGGACTTCCAGTCTCCAGAACTATGAGAAAACGAATGTCTGTTGTTTAAGCCACCCAATCTGTGGTACTTTGTTATGGCAGCTCTAGAAAACCAACACACCAAGCCATAGTGAGAAGTCAAAAAACCTTCCTGTAATTTGCAGTGAGTGAAAGTAAAGGTGAGAAAGATGGTTGTGAATAGGTCACTGTCTTAGTCCATTTATGCTACTATAACAGAATACCACAAACTGCATAATTTATAAACAGTAGAACTTTATTTGGTTCATGGTTTTGAAGGCTAGGAAGTCCAAGATCAAGAGACTGCATTTGGTGAGGGCCTTCTTACTGTGTCATCCCATTGGCAGAAAGTGGAAGGGCAAGAGAGTATGTGCTAGAGAGAGCAAGCAATCAAGAGAGCTGAACTCACTTTTATAACGAACTCACTCTCATGATGACTACCCCACTCCTGAGATGGCGACATTAATCCATCCATGAGGCCAGAAGCCCTCAACATCTAATCACCTCTTAGGAAGGCCCACCTACCAACACTGTTGCCCTGGAGATGATGTTCCAAACCCATGGACTTTGCAGGACACATTCAAATCATGAAATGCAGCCACTAATGAAACTGAACATAGGGCTGGATTTATTCATTCAGAAAACATTTCCTAATGATTCACACTGTTGTGAGTAGCACTGAGTGAAATATAGTCTCTACCTTTGAGCAGCTCAAGACCCAGCAAACCAACAATCAGAGTGTCTTGAGAAGTGCCACCTAAGACAGAGATAAATTGGAGAAGCTATAGGAGAAGAGAAGAGGAGACCAAAAAGACTTCTGAGAAGAAATCACACTGCTATTGAAGTCTGAAAGAAAAATGGGATCTAGTTTGGAAGAAAAGAGGAACAGCAATCCAGGAAACAAACAAACAAACATGTGCAGAGCTGTGTGGACTTATGACAGCATCATAAATTTAGAGAGTTGCAGGTGTGGCTGGAGCAATGGGGCCTGCAGGAGAGATAAGGGGGATAGGATTAGAAAGAGGCAGGGGCCAAATCCGGAAGGGCCTTTTGTGCAGATACTATCATACCTAGCCCTTATTCATTCTCCCCATCTTCCTTATAGAAAAAACAAAACAAAATGCACACACACACACAGACACACAGAGAGAGAGAGAGAGAGAGAGAGAGAGAGAGAGAGAGAGAGAGAGAATCCACTGCTTAATATTTATGTTTCCTATCTTTCCTTGCTGTTGAGGTAGCTGTGAAAACAGTTCTGGCAAAAGTGCAAGTCTACTGGGAATTTCTAAGAATGTTCTAATTTCCTGATCGGAAACCACCTTCCCTTCCTACCCCATCTTCCTACCTGAAATGCAGTTTTGGGGTGTACCTGGGTCCTTAGTAACTTCTTCAAGCTGTTGTTCCTTGGCTCTGTCGTGTTCATTTCTGTTTGGTTAAGCTACTGTGGTTAGGTTTTTCTGTTACCTGCAGCCAAACACAATCCTGATATGACTGGTTTTACAGGAATTCAGGTAAAGAGGCTGTGAGAATGTGATCACCCACTCTGAACAGAGGTGGTGAAATGAAGTCTTCACAGGTAGAAGTCAGGAGCCAAAGTCCCGTCTTGTCTGTAAAATTTCATGCAATGAAACTAGAGGTGACAGGGTTGATTCACAAATTATTAAGAAAGCAGAATCAATAGGATTTGGTGATTAATTGGAGGTGACTTATTGGGAATTATCATCAAGAGATGACTTTTCTCTCCTTCTAAGTTCCTGAGCTATAAATTCCACTCTCCTCCTACTTGTTTTTTCCAACCCAATGTTTTTACTTTCTCCCAGCATTTTCCAGTCCCCGTGTCAAGAAGCTGGCCAGTTTTTAATGTGTCTTTGTTCAGGGACATTTGTGTAGTTGGACCTAAAAGAGATGTTGCACAAGATAGTCCCCTCTCCTGGCTTTTATTTGGAAAAATCTGTACTTGTTTTGGGAGGGTGCTGGTCATTCTCTAGGGACAGGAGACTGACCACTCACTGCCTTCAAGCAAGGAAACAAACCCAGTGAGAGAAGCTAGAGGGATTTGCTGAGACTAAACCAGGGGATGAGGGACTAGAGCCTCCTCTGGTGTTCCCAGCCTCAGTGAGAGGCCCGAGCGGTGGTGCAAGCTGCTAACCTGGGACTCACCTTGACTCATTCCTTTCCAGTATTTCCTCCCACATTTAGCCCATCACCTACCCTATTCTATTTTATTCTCTGAATATCTCCCATGTACCTCCATGTCTTCCAAACTCCACTGCCACAATCACCCAACCATACTCCACAAAATGATCTTTTCAAATTTGGAGTATTTATAAAGTATACAAATATTTTAACGGCCTCTTTTTGCTCTTACAAAGTGGTTAACATGTCCCCCAGTGACTGACCTCCACCCAGCACACCAGCCTTACCTCTCTATTCTCTGCCTGAACTCCAGCCATGGTGACCTTGGAGCAACCAGAATGTTCTTTCCCTCCTCACAGAATTTCCCCTAGCTGCCTTTCCCCGGCCTGGTCAGATCTACTTAACTGCCACACCCTTTCTTCACATATACCACACACATACACACACCTTGGCCACCTTCATTCATTCTCTAGGTTCCAGCCCAAATGTCATTTCTTTAGAGAAGTCTTCCCTGACCCCCCACCCTACTGCTCCCCTAAATCAGGGACCCTGGTTTAAGTCATGGATTTCTTTTTCTTTCTTTTTTTTTTTTTTTTTTTGAAACAGGGTCTGTCACTTTGTTGCCCAGGCTGGAGTACAGTGGCACAATCACAGTTCAATGCAACCTTAACCTCCTGGGCTCAAATAGTCCTCCCACCTCAGCCTCCCGAGTAGCTGGGACTATAGGTACACACCATCATGCCTGGCTAATTTTTGTATTTTTTGTAGAGGGGTTTTGCCTTGTTGCCTAGGCTGGTCTCGAATGCCTGGGTTCAAGCAAGCCACCTGCCTTGGCCTCCCAGTGTGCTAGGATTACAGGTGTGAGCCACCAAGCCCGGGCTATGGGTTTCTTTCACAGTATGTTTTCATATCTTTGTGTGATTATGTGATTTTTGTATTCCTACTATCTATCACAAGCTCCACACGAGAAGGGCTGCACACATTATTTTCTCTCCAGGGTCTGGTAGTGCAGTCCTTACTGCCCAGGGTAAGTACCTGATGGAGATTTGTTGAATACAAAAAAATAAGAGAAGGAAAGGAGAGAGTCTAGAATGATTACAGGCTTCTGATGCTAGCAACCAGGTGAATTGTGAAATTAGATTCAGTTCAATTCATTTTAATTCTTTTATGAAATAAAGCATGAGAATATGTGCATCATGATATAGAGATTTGAAAGAGGTACATTCCCCTCTGGCACTCTAAGGATTCCCACTGGCTTCTCTGTGGATGGAAATTGTCATTCTATTATGACATGCAGCACGCCCAGGCAGAAATAAACTGTTAAGGAGGAATTCTGAAAGGGCATGCTGAATTTGTTCATTTAGGGGACATAATCAAAACTATATCTAGATAGGATGATACCTAGAAAGGTTACCTTGAGATTTTATGACGATGACAAAAAACTTATTGATATTTAAAAACGTTATATGGACTTTGGGTAATAATGATGGATCAATGTAGGCACCTCAATTCTAACAAATTGTAACAAATTGTAAAACTCTGATGCTGGATGTTGGTAGTGGGGATAGCTTAGGGTGGGTTTCAGGGGGTTATAGGAGCTCTTTGTCTTTTCTGCTCAATTTTGCTGTGAACCTAAAACTGCTCTTTAAAAAAAATTAAAAACCAATATATTAAAAATAATTTACATAAAAAGATAACATTATGATTCTCATTCAGAAAAAAAATGAACATGTTAAAGATTTTGCCTTACTCACAATTTGGGAATTGGTCAAGTATTAAAACTGATTCAAGGGAGAAGTCAGGCTGGGTGCTGTGGCTCACACCTGTAGTCCCAGCACATTAGAATGCAGCAGTGGGAGAATAATTTGAGGCCAGGAGTTTAAGTCTAGCCTGGGCAACATACCGAGACCCCATCTCTTCTAATAAAAAATAAATAATAAATTTAGCCGGGCATGGTGGCTCACACCTGTAATCCCAGCACTTCGGGAGGCCAGGGCGGGTGGATCACCTGAGGTCGAGAGTTGGAGAGCAGCCTGACTAACACGGAGAAATCCTGTCTCTAAGAAAAATACAAAATTAGCCAGGCATAATGGCACATGCCTATAATCCCAGCTACTCAGGAGGCTGAGGCAGGAGAATCACTTGAACCCTGGAGGTGGAGGTTGCTGTGAGCTGAGATTGCACCACAGCACTCCAGCCTGGGCAACAGGAGTGAAACTTCATCTCCCAAAAAAATAAAAAATAAAAATAATGAATTTTTGAAAAGGAGAAGTCAAAGGACACATTTATATAGCCAGAATATTCCAACGAATGTGCAAATGCAGGCAACACTCATTTCCTCCACAGTCGGGGAAGGTAGACAGTTATACCTCTGCTGGACGGGACAGAATTTGCATGTCTATAGACAAGAACTGTTAAAACGTGCTTTGAATGAAGAGAACCCCCAAAAAGGCTTTGTGTGAGAGCATGGCTGTTTATTCACCCAGGTGTAGACGGGCTGAGTCCGAAAAGAAAGTCAGTGCAGGGTGGTGGGATAGGAGTTGGTTTTATAGGTTTGGGATGGGCAGTGGAAAGTTACAGAAGTTACAGTTCAGGGCAGTTTTTGCAAGCTAGGAGGGTGTTGTAGGGTCTGGAGTCATGAGGTTGACCAAGGTCAGTTACAAAGTCCAGTTGCTTTATCAGTTGAGGCAGGAATGAAGAACAATAAAAGAATGTCTCAAAGTTAATTAAGCACCACAGGGGTTGATCATTCTTCCCCTTTTTGGGGTCTTCCAGTTACTTCAGACTTTCTAGTTCCAGGAATTCATCTGGAGTGAACGTGCAGGTCACAGAGGTTACCATGCAGTACATGGTGCGGTCAGTTGGCCTAAAAGACCTTACATTCCTTTTTGTATTAGTAATCTGAAGGAAAAAGAAATGAAGAGTGGAGGGCAGTGGAATATTAGGAAGGCCAGCACAGAGGGGTGATGGGGCAATGTTTCTCAGGGTTTCTTTGTGCAGGATTTGGGGTGGCATTTCCCATAAAAATGGGAAAGAATTTAGACTGCTCAGGACAAGAGGTGACATTGTGGGGCTGTTAGAAGGAGCATTTGTCATATTGACTGATTGGTTATCACTTGTATACAATTTTGTAGGAATTGAGAGATTAGTTGGAAAAGGCAGGGTCTGAATAAGAGAAGGGGAAAAATAGGTATAAGGGGTCCTGCTAATGGAAGGAGCCATGATACCCAGTTAGAGAGTGGCCAGCTAGGTCCTGAATAATTATTTGCCTGATTAACGAGCTTTTGGGCCCTGTCTTTAAGTCTTTTGATGGCGTCATATACATGGCCAGATTGGTTTAGATAAAAGCAGCATTCTTCATTTAGGAATAGGCAGAGTCCTCCTTTCTCAGCAGTCAATAGATCGAGGCCTCAGAGATTTTGGAGGACAACTGCAGCCAGAGAATTAACTTGGGCTTGGAGAACAGATAGTGTTTGAGTTATGTCTGAAATGCTGGTGGAAAAATCATTAGAGAGACTGCGGAATGTGGTGATGGAAGTAGTAAGCCTGCTCTACCTGTCCCGATTGCAGCAGTAGAGACTCCTAATCCTACAAGCAAGGAGATTAATGGAATGACTCTTTTTTGTCATGTAGGAGTTACAAGGAAGACAGGGAGGTGTTTATTTCCGTTGGTAAACTGGATTTGGAGAGTAAGGAAAATTAAGGTACAGGTGCCTGTCCAGTTGGTAGGAAGGCAGAGGTAGGTGGAAGAGCTGCAGAGGAAAAATAAGTCCTTGGCTTAGGCAGAACTGGAAGAGTAAACTGAAATGGTGAGAAAGAGCTTTGTGGGGGCTGGGGTTTTGTACCCAGATACCAAGGGAACCAGCAAGGGCCGTGGTTGTTAAAGGTTGTAGTGGGGTTTGATGGGGTAATTGTGTGGAAGGAGAGGTAGCGGCAATAGGGAAAAAGACGCCTAATGAAAGTGGAAGGTATGTTAGGTTTATATAGGGTTATTCTTCCACTTCGGGGATATGGGTGACTTTTAGAGAAGTAGGGGAGGGTACTTGCGACTTCCAGGAGCAGGAGGAGGAGTCAGGCCGATTATCTGATGGACACAGCTTTATCCTGGAATGATGGACCCATTGGGGAGGGTCTTGTAGATGGACAGCAGTTGGGGTGCTATAGATGACCGGGAAGGTTCCTGTCCACCGAGGTTGCAGAGAGCGAGGGGTTAGGCTTTTAACTAGGACTGACCTTCTGGCCAGGGTGTTTTCACATGGCCAGGTATCTGGAGTGGGTAAGAGGAAATTAGCAGCCTGGCAGATTTCATGTCTGGCCTGTTGGAAGATAAGAAGATTGGCGTCTGGAATAAGGTTAGGCCCAAGCAGAAACGTGCAGCCATATAGGAGTTCAAAGGGGCTATACCCTGTGGGTTCTTCAGGAGTGGCTCGAATCCTGAGTCCTCTGCAGTGGATAACTCTGGCTTTGGCTGGGAGGAGAGTGGCCTTAAGGAGGGCCTTTATGAAGACAGCACTGATAATAGAGCAGCCCTGTGTGGTGAGAAAACCTCTTTCTGCCCATATGGCAACATGGTGATGTAGGATGTGGAAGGAGTGTTTAGAGTTAGTATAGATATTGACATGTGTTCCTTTGGCAAGAGTAAGAGTGTGGGTTAAGGCAATCAGTTCAGCTTGCTGAGAAGTAGTGGAAGAGGGGAGTGTGGCAGCCTCAATAATAGATGAGTGGGATACAATAGCATATCCAGCTTTGGCCGGTGCTAACTAACTGGGCTTTGAAGAACTGCCATTGATAAACCATGAGTGGTCTAGGTCTGGGATGGGAAAGAGAGAAATATAGGGAAATGGGGGGGATGTTATATGGACTAGGGAGATACAGTCATGAGGTTCGGGTTTTGTGTTGGGTTTTAAGTGAGAGGCTGGGTTGAAGTTAAGTCCAAGAGCAATGGTTACTGTGGGGGTTTCAATAAAGGATGCATAAAGCTGGAGAAGGTGAGGGGCTGAAAGTACGTGTGTCAGGTGTGAAGAGGAGACTAAACTTGGGAGATTGAGAGAGCTATAGAGGGTAAGTGGGGCATAGCCTGTGATTCTGAGGGATTCTAAGAGTATCAGGGCAGCAGCTGCTGCCATGCGTAGGCATGAGGCCAGCCCAGGCCTGTGAGGTTAAGTTGTTTGGATAAAAAGGCTACAGGCCACAGGCCTGGCTCCTGTGTAAGAATTCCAACAGCACAGTCTTTTATTTCCGCTGCATATAGAGAGAAGGGGTAGAGGAGTTGGGGAGTGCTAAAGTAGGAGCAGTCTTTAAGGCCTTTTTTAGAGAACAGAAGGAAGAATGGGGTAAAGATTTTTGGTTTATGGGGTCAGATAGGTTTCCTTTTGCAAGTTTATAAAGTGGTTTGGTTAGGAGGGCAAAACCTGGTATCCAAAAGTAAAAGTGTCCTGTGAAAGGGCTTGACTAAAGTATAATAAGGGCTATTTCGAAGCTCTGGGGCAGAACAGTTCAGGTGAGTTGCTTAGACTGGTGAGTGTTGGGTCAGTCCAGGTGAAAGCGAAAAGAGACTGAGAGGAGGGGTGGAAAGGGATGGTGAAAAAGGCATCTTTGAGATTAAGAATGGAATACTGGGTTGCAGAAGGCGGTATTGAGGATAGGAGGGTATAAGGGTTTGGTACAACAGGATGGATGGGAAGTACAGTCTGATTATGAGGTGGAGGTCTTGAACTGGTCTGTAGAATTCGTCTGGTTTTTGAACAGCTAGGATAGGAGAATTGTAAGGAGAGTTTGTAGGAGTGTAAAGGCCATGTTGCAGTGAGTGAGTAATAACAGGCTTTAGGCCTTTTAACGCTTGTGCTGGGATGGGATATTGGTGGTGGGTGGGATAAGGGTTGTTAGGTTTTAAGGAAATGATGAAGGGTGAGTGACTTGTAGCAAGAAATGGGGAGGTTGTGTCCCGCACCCTAGGGTTAAGTAGGGGGACATAATGGGAGCTATTTAGGGTGGTCCAGGTTTGGGGAGGAGGGCGGCAATGAGGTGTGGCTGTAGCCTAGGAATAGTTAAGGGGCAGACAATTTTGTTAGGATATCTTGGCCTAACAGGGGAACTGGACAAATGAGATGATTAGGAAAGAATGTGGAAAGGAGTGCAGGCCTAACTGACATTAGACTTGGGGAATTTTGAGAGACCTGGACGCCTTGCCATCAATTCCCACAACAGTTATAGAAGCCAAGGAGACAGGTCCTTGAAAAGAAGGCAGTGTGGGGTGAGTGGCCCCCATGTTGATTAAGAAGGGGATGGACTTATCTTCCACCATAAGAGTTACCTGAAGCTTAGCATCCGTGATGGTCCAGGGGGCCTCCGAGATGTTCAGGCTGTGTCAGTCTTGAGCCACCAAGCTGACGAGCAGTGAAGTGAGTCTGACAGTCCGACTTTCTGTGGGGAAACACACAGATGGGACAGGGCTTAGGAGGAATCCCAGGCTGCGGGCATTCCTTGGCTCAGTGGCCAGGTTTCCAACACTTGAAGCAAGGTCCAGGAGGGGCAGCTGGATGCTGCAGTCTGGGCACTTTGAAGTCTTTGTGAGCCGGTGTTGTGGCTGGGGTTTGTCTTATGGCAGAGGAAAGCATCTGTAGTTTTGAGATGCGCTGCTGTTAGGCAGCATTATCCTATTACTGAACACCTTGAAGGCAAGGTTGATTAATTCCTGTTGTGGGGTTTGAGGGCCAGATTCTAATTTCTGTAGCTTTTTAATGTCAGGGGCTGATTGGGTGATAGAATGCATATTAAGCATTCTTCAGGTGTGAGAGTAGAAGTAAGGATGACATTTAAGTCACTTAAATTATAGGACTGAGTTAAGTATTGGAACTCTTGGTCTCCCAAAGTGCTGGGATTACAGGCATGAACCAACGTGCCTGGCTGTTTATTCTTTTTTAATCATTATTTTCCTTTCTGTCTCTCAACAGTCCTCTGATACAAACAACAAAGTAAAAATCTCTCATCCTCTTTCAAGTTTGCTACTTTCTAATATCATGTGCTTCAAAACCAAGGAATTGTATGTAATATAATAGTATATAGATCTGATTAAAGTGCTGGGGGATTTTCTAATGAGAAAAGGGCATGAGCTTAATGTATTCTCTCTGATATCTAGATGGCTGTCAAGAGACCTGTGCATTCTTTTCAGTTGGGCAGTTAGCCGTTTTAGTAGCCTGGAAAATTGAGCCTACTATCTTATATGCTAATATGTGATGAGGAGTAAATTCCAAGGGAAGGAAGATTGAGAAGAGGAAATGAGTCTAGGAAAGGGTGGCTCCCTGTGAATAACTATGTCTCCAGAGAATCTGTCCTGAGAAAGGATAGGAAAATAATTTATTGGTTTCTGTCTTCCATTGATGAACATTTGCCTCGCAGGGTGTCAATTCCTTCATACTTATCAGTTGTGCCACCTGTTCTCTCAGAGAAGTTATCAGGGACTTCTGGTTCCAAGACAGCAATTGCAGCACCCAAAGCATACACCACAGTGTGCAGGGAATGTCAGCAAGTGAGTGCAAACTGATGTTCCTCTCTGCCAGCAGCTTGCGGCCTCCAGGGCAAGGTCTGGCAAGTTTATATAGTCTTGTGGGCTCACACCAGACCTCTTCTCCTATCTTGGCTCCGTGGGAACAGAGTCTGTCCAGAGCAGGAGGCCAAAGTACCTTGAACAAGGCATGTGACAGCTTCCCATTGGATTGTGTCCCTGAGAGATATGAGGGTCTGGGACCAACCACTGGAGAAGGCCAGGTCAGCCAAGTAGGCCAAGGGTCACAGAGAACTGGCCCCTCTTGGGGGTAGACACTGTACACTAGTAGTCTTCTTCCAGTGATGACAGAAAGCCCCTCTTGGGCCTAGCTCCTGGTATTAGGTGTTCTCAAGGATCAACATAGCATCCAGTAGATGTTCAGAACTGAGGAATCCCTGTGGCTCATAATCTGGATTCAAATATGTTAAGTCCTTATTAAGTGAAAGAACACTCAAACCAAATAATCTAAACCATGTTCTTCTCACTTCCACTTATTTGATGAGCAGTAAAAATCTGGAGTGCAGTTTTTACTTTCAACATAAATGAAATGTTTTCTAAGCATGTGCAATATTTAGTGTTCTTAGATTATTTGTCAGGGCACTTGTAGAACCAAAGGGAAAATCAACAGAATTTCTTAGGCTATTTTTGACAATAGGAATATTTTCTTTATTATTTATTTCTGGAGCCAGAATGATTAGTTTAACCCTCCAGTACAAAGCCATGAATTGGAAATTATTTACAGAGGTCTTTTTTTTTTATAAAGTTACATAATTAACTTACATTGTAATACCGCAATAAGATGACATTTTAAGTATGTATCATGCTCTTTATTAGGCAAATAAATAAATTTAAGTTTTTGATGCTCTATAATTATGATAATTTCTGCTTCAAACTACTAGTTTTTGCTATGCTGAAAATAATTTCTGACAAAGTTGAGCCATAATGAATTACCAAGCACATACTTATAACAAACACAGAAGTAATTCATCATCTTCACAGCATACCATAAGCCTAATAATGGGATAAAATAATAATGTAATTTAATGTTACATGTTGCCACCCAGCACTAGGCATAAAAAACTCTTCTAAAATGCTAATAAAATCTGTGAACTTCCTTTTAAAAGAATCACTGTGCCTTTCCATTTACTCCCTAGTTAATACTACTATTTTTATCGAGTTATTTTTTTTTAATTGCCAGTTGGAAATAAGAATTCATTCACATGGGCATTGTCTCTCTGCATTCCTGTTTCTTTCCAATCAGGAGCAAGACAGGGTTTCAATAATCCTAACTTCTGGGCATCCGGAAAAAAGTGTTTGTTCCAAATCTATACACATGCTGAATCACAACATCTGAGAAGGGTGATGGTGATTTTGCCATGGAAATTCAGTGAGCAGTAATCTTAACATTGACTGAGGATTAAGTAAATGGTGAGAAAATGGAGATCCCCTTGTACCCAGCAGTCCTTATAACTGCTAATTTACTACATGATGCTAATTAAATGAAGCTGGCTTCATAATGGCAATGTATGGTGCCTGTGTAGGAAAGTTGTTAACATAATTATACCTCTAACACAGGGGGCAAAGCAGATTACAATTACTAGAAAGCCATGGGATACAGATACCATGAGTGTTAAAACATTAGGAAGTGGATTTACAGTTCTAAATTTCCCCAATACAATGTACAATTTGTATTTAAGTTTGTATTCATTAGGTGGCATCTAATAGATGTTTAAAATATAAGTATTCTTCTCTAGGCAATCAGTTTTAAATTCAGAAAAGGAAAGAGAGTATGTGTGTGTATGTGGGTAAAATTTTGGTGTGCAATTTCCTGCCCTGTCAAAATATTACCTCTTTTGAAATATGTATAATGTGACAGTTACATATCAAATTCTAAATAAAAATTGGCCTA
This sequence comes from Cacajao melanocephalus, assembly GCA_963573385.1. Taxonomy (NCBI): domain Eukaryota; kingdom Metazoa; phylum Chordata; class Mammalia; order Primates; family Pitheciidae; genus Cacajao; species Cacajao melanocephalus. The sequence goes on from CAUYLG010072896.1 coordinate 19,047, forward strand.
TAAGAATGAAGTTCCTTAATATGCAATATTGGATCCCACTTCTTCATACTCTTTACCTCTTATCTCCTACCATGTCAACGTATTATTAAATATCATTCAAAGAGTATCAGACTGAAAAAAGAAAACCTCTCAAAGGTAAAGATATTTTCAAAGCCAGTTTACACTATTGAAAATGATTGGCCTGGAGTAACTTCCTAACTTCAGCATTTTGTGAAGAAAAGTAAAGCTTTTGTAACAAGCCTGCCTGTCCTCAGGAGCCTGGTTTATTTTTTTCTAATTATTATTTTTAAGGGTAATATGTGCAGCTTATAGTACAAACAGAAATATGAACAATTCATATATAATTTAAATGAAGGTAAATTTTCTAGAATGAACATGAGCAGATGAAGTAGAGGAATCAAATAAGAAAATTTTAAAAAATTAATATTGCTCAAACCCATATGCTAGCCGTATACAACATAATAAATATTTTAATATTATTGCTCTCAAACTGGCTAAACTTTCTTTTTGAAAACTCTAATATGTAAAAATGGTTGCCCAGAATATCAAGATATCATAGAATGTCTTTAAAATAATTGATTAAGTAGATGATTAACCATGGAGGCAACTGAAACACCTCCTGACCTCTGCAATAGTTTGTACAATGAACTGAATATTTGTTGCTGGGAGAATAATTAGCCTTTGCATATTGTCTTCTGTATTTCAGGAGCTTTATAAGTGTTGTCTCATTTAATTTTCAAAACAGCTATACATGGCAACCACTACTAGTGCTTGCTTTTACTAAGAAAATGGAGATTCTGAATTATTAAGTAACTTGTCCAAAGTTGCCAATCTAACTTCTCCCCACATCTAATTATTTGTGTACCATCAATCAGGCAACCCTGCTATCTAGCACTACTCAAGGATGCCATGAGTCCTCAGGATTTACTTTTCCAAAATTACAAAAGCATAACTTTCATTTATGTATTTATTTTTGTTTTGACAACTTTTATGATGTAGAAAAATAACAAAATGATGTTATGAATGCTCATATACCCGTTACCCAAAGTCATATATTTATATGTAAAATAAACATTACAGACACCTTTATGCTTTACTTCCCAACTTTCCTTCTCTTTTTTTTTTTGTTCATAAAACAGAATTTATTTTATTTTATTGAAAATGATGAAATATTTGGAATATACTATTGAGGGGTTGTGGGGCATTGATTAGAGAAGCATAAATTAATTGAGAAAAGTAAAGTATAAATTCTTAATTTGAATTTTGAGAACAATTTACAAAGGACATGCAAATTAATAACATACCAACCAGTGAAAATTTGCTACTTCATTTTATGTCTTTCTCAAGCATTTAGTCCCCTTATTTTGTCATGAATCTGTTTGGCATTGCTAATATATAGCATATTTGTGTGTGCATGTGTGTATATAAGAGATTATATGAATATAAAAATAAGGGTATAGTATGTGTAATATAAAGGATTATATATGTAATGTATAGAATATATGTAACAATGTTTTGTCTCTTATTACAATCTTGTAATTTTTTTATTCCCAGTTTCTATATTTTAACTTGTGCTGATAATCTTTTTAGTTTTTTTTTTTTTTTTAATAGAATCTCTATGCTCTCTTTAGGTTTGCCCAACCTAATTTTATTAACCTTCCACTGAATTTTTTACTTCACTGTGCATCAGGTTAGGATGATGTAGGCTGTGGGTAATGGAAAACTGGAATCAAATAGCTTGCATTAAAAAAAGTCTAGAGGTAGTATAGCCTCTGTGATTGGTGCATTATGTATTTCAGTTCATGTCTTCAGCATTCACTTTCTTTCCATTTCTTTGCTTTGTTGTCTGCTATATACCTTTATAATTTCAATGATAGCCCAATATTTAATATATAGTATATACTAGTATACAATGTAATATGGTATTATATCTAATATATAGGCAGAATAACCATGTAGAGCATAATTCAGTAGAAGAAAATAAACTTGTTTTCCTCTTAGGATAATGGAATATTTTTATCATATCTCCTTGCACCAAACTGTGGTATATTCCCATTCATGAACTAAATCATATTCCCATTCATGAACTAAATCATTTTCCTTTTACCAATGAGGCCCATCCTTGGAAGTTGGGGTATTTAACTGAAGTATTTAACTAAGTAGTGGGATAATGAATACTTGAAAATTTAAAATACAATTACTTTTTGAAAGAAAAAGGGAAAAATAGTCCTTACAACAAAACTAAAAGTTGTTGTAGAAATAAGGGCTAATGGCTAACTAAGTCCTTTGAATGCCTACATTCTGAATGGTTTAATTTTTCCACTCTGTTTTTAATTTTGGAAACATTATTTTTCCAGTTTTATATAGAGTCCTACATTTCTTTATCTTTCATTTAAAATTTTTTCACCTTAATTTTTAAATACACAATTTTTAAAAAACTTTTGCTTCATATTTGCTTCATGTTTTTTCATGTTTTATTTCCAGTTTTAAAAATTTAATTCATCTTATTAATGGTTAATTTCTCTCTAATTCAATCAACTCTAGGTAATAAAAATGATACAACAGATGTGTTATAAAGTTTGGATTAGTAATTCATATTAGTTAACTCACATTAAAAGTTTGGGTTACCAGTTTAGTGTCATCTGTTATCCTCTCAAACAGTCAAGAGTAGGCGTCTCCTCAACTTTTCTGCTGGATGAGCAGTGTGCCTCCATTTTGGTTTTTTGTATGGACCATGTTTGTCCAAGACAAACAGCAAAACTGGACACTTTCCTTAAAGTGATGAGGGTATATTTTATTCAGTGATAAACTATTGCAATAGGGAATAGGGTTCATCATGAACTGAAAACTTCAATTTGTGCAGAGATGACTGGGCATTTTAAGGAGAGAATGAGAGAATAGGAAGGAGGCACAGCAGGGGCTTGAGCAGAGAAAGAGAAGTGGACATTTTCAAAAAGGAGAAAGTAAGTTGAGGTATGTGACTGGGTCACTGAGGTTTGCTAATTGGTACTTACCAAAATTTGGCTCCTACCCTCCCACAGAACCTGAGGTGGGCCCTGTCTACAAGTGTTGGCTAGAACAGTTAATTCTTTTGGCAGACTTCAGCTTTCTTAAGAAGGTATTTAAAGAAGGGCTGAGGTCATCCTGGGGTGTGGCCTAGAGCTATTAGAAACTACTGTGTGTTTGTCAGGTATCCGGGGTGTGTGTATGTGTGTGTGCATGCGCGCACCTGGGAAGGATTGGATTGTGGATAAAATTATTTGCAGTGTCATTCTGCAGTTACAGACCAGGGATGAGGCTTAATCAAGAAGAGGGCTCATAGAGCCTGACTGCAGTTTGGTCAGGGAGAGAGTTTTTACCAGCTCTCAGAGAGATTCGGCAATTCTGCCTTCCACAGCAAAGCGACATTCCTCTTCCCAACGTAGTAATTAAACTCCCAGCAGTTATCTACTGAGTCAAATTTGGAAGCACCATCTCCAGTGACTTTTTACAGAGTTAGATCAAGTTTATTCTTCTACCTTGGATTTTTCTCTTCCTTTCTGGTTCTTTGGTTTTCCTTTCTTTTAAAATTGCCCAATGAGTGTTTAAAAATATATGTTGTCATAAAGTTTAATTTCTTTAAAAGATGGAAAAAGATACTCTAATTCTGTAAAATTCATCAAAATTTAAAAATTTGTAAAATAGTATTATATTGCCAGAGAAATGATGAAGCATTCATTAAGTAATCAATGAAGCATTTTCCAACTCTAATATATACCAATAAGTTGCATAATTAATGTCTGGAAACTGTGATTTCTATTTAAATTAAATGCTATCTTATTGCCAATAATAAATTAGTGTAAAACATACACAACACAAATTGGAGTCGAAATATGATAGTGGCATGATTGACTGGAAATAGCCAAATGAGTTAATCTCTGTTGCTTTAATACCATAGAATCTTGAGTTATTTCTGTTAGTTTCATAAGGATTTTAATTCCTGCATAATAATGGAAAGAATAGTAGACAAATATAAAGCTATGTATTTGTGTGAAAATGTAAAAGGAAAGTTGTTAACTAACAATTCTGTGGTAATTCTTGAGTAGTTTGGAATAACTAAAATGTTGCCCTGAAGTAAGTTTTACTCTGTCAATCAAATATACTCTAATTTGCATACATATAATCTATTCCTTATGGTTTAGAAAGCACCTAAACTACATTTGAAGAATTTGAAATCACAATTTAAACTCTAATTAAGGGCTTTGAACTCCTACATTCTGTGTGGTTTAATATTTCCATTCCTGATTTTATATCTCTTACATATTCCATTTACTACATAATGAAACTAAAATTTTCGTAGAGTATTACATGCCCTCTGAATTGTGAGTTACATTTCCTTAGTATATATGAATCTTGACTGACTCAGAAGCAAATTCTTGTTACCAAAAATGATACTCGTGGCAATTTTCTACATTTTTTTCCCTGGATCCCCAGCCTGCAAATTACTTGAAAATATTTAACTCAAGTGATTGGAACCAAAACTAATTATGTGAACATGATTGCCTGAAATTAAACCAAGTGTTTTCTTGTCAGCTTTCTGAAACAGTGCCATAATATGTTAGAAAGACATATACCTGAAGTGCCTAGACCTGTGCAATACAAATTAAATTTTAAATGAATTCCTATTTGAAAAATCATAAATGCCTCCTTAGATACTAAGGCATGGGCAGGATAAAAGACTTGGTTATAAAAATCATTACATGTTTAGGGCATTATACTAAAGAGCCAATCATGTAGATTGATCCAAAATATGGTCCCTTTTCCTAATGCATTTATAATCTACTGGGGATATTGGAGATTTAGCTAAACTCTATCATGTTTAATGCTAGTTTCCAATTAGCCTTTTAAATAAAAGGAGAGCTAGACAGACAGAAATAGAAATGATTGTCAAGCTGTAGATGTGATCAGGAAGCCTTACAAGAGCAACTAGAAGCTAGACTGGAATTTAATGAAGAAAAGACAGGTTTCAGATCAAAGATCATAAACTTAAATGTCCATGGGACATTAAGTAGAAGCAATATCCTGAGTATGTAAAAGACAATACACATGTCCTAACTGAGAAACAAACACTCAGCTTGAGTGGATTCTGAAGGTGACTACTATGAAGTAGCCATTCTTTTATTCCTTTACTTTCCTAATAAACTTGCTTTCACTTTGCACTGTGGACTCACCCTGAATTCTTTCTTGCACAGCAAGAACCCTTTCTTGGAGCCAAAACCCCTCTCTTGGAGTCTGGATTGGGACCCCTTTCCTGTAACAATGCCACCACTATAAAACATCAGATTTAAACATTTAACTATTTAGAGGAGAATGAAGATGACTATTTCAAATACTGTGCTATTATTATTTCAAGTATTCTGAACACTGGAGAAATAATGTAAGCCTAGATTGAGTATATATTGCATATTTGGAACAAAAAAATTATACATTTGGCTAGATAGGTATTGTGGTGAGAATAAAATAGATTTTCAGTTTGTTTAAATGGGTGTTATAATGTTGATGTTTCATTGGCCTCTGGAGTGAATAGAACTCATAATTGGTGGGAGTATCTAAGACTGAAAATAATCATCTTACAGAAAAATATCTATTTCAAGAAACAAGAAGACAGGGCATGGTGGCTCACACTTGTAATCTCAGCACTTTGGGAGGCCCAAGACAGGTGGATTGCTTTAGATCCAGAGTTTGAGACCAGCCTGGCCAACGTGGTGAAACCCCATCTCTAGCAAAAATATAAAAATTAGCCAGTCGTGGTGGTGTGCACCTGTAATCCCTGCTGCTCAGGAAGGTGAGTCAGGAAAATCCCTGAACCTGGGAGGCAGAGGTTGCAGTGAGCCAAGATCACACCACTGCACTCCAGCCTGCGCAATAGAGAGACTTTTTCTCAGGAAAAAAAAAAGAAACAAGAAGGTACCATTAGAAAAAATATTACTTTAAAAGAAAGCAAGTTATATATAAAGCATCTAAAAATGTTCTGGTTAAAACTAAAAATTTATTACTTTTTAGAAAAAAAGTTATAAATAATTTAATTTACAAATAAATGTGGAATTACCTACAGAATCCTAAAAATTGTATGTATGTTGCACTGTGCATAAGAAAAAGTTAGTCTTAAAAAACGTTTTTCCCTTTATTCTACTTAAAACCCATTATTCAATCCAGAGTTGTAAAGAGATAACCTCATTAAATATGTGTAAATAAAACGTTTTGCAAGGATAGCATGACCTCTGCTCTTACCTATATGTCATAGTGATGAATAGGGTTGTCCATCCCTCCACTAGTACCATCATGACTTATGTACTAAGTTGTCTTTGGACTTCCAGGTTATTTTGCAGAAAAAATTTTGTGTTCTTTGGCAAAACTGAAAACTTTTCTAATCAGAGAAATATATTAACTTAAAATTTCTTATAGAGTTAACATGATTCCAGTCAGCAAGCAGCTGGCTGCAAAATAATTGAGAATTTACTTACTCCCTAAAGAATAACCAAAAATATTTATTATACTTTAAGTTCTGGGATACACATGCAGATTGTGCAGGTTTGTTACATAGGTATAGACGTGCTATGGTGGTGGTTTGCTGCATCCATTGCCCCATCATCTACATTAAGTATTTCTCCTAATGCTGTCCTTCCCCAATCCCCCCACCCCCTACTATCTAAGATAGTCTCTATATTAGGAATACGTCATGAAAGGTCCCATAACTTTAATAGTTTAGGGATTAAGAGAAATGTTGAAGTCATGGAAGAAAAAATAAGAAAAAAACTAAGAAGAAGACTTTCAACTGTTGATCAGTATAAACAATTGTTTCTCAAAGTTTGAAAAAGAATTTAAAATTACTTATTGAGCAAATGGAAATCGCATCAGAGGGAATTTACTAGCCCAGGTGTAAATACTTTCAATGTTCTGAGTACAATCTAAAGCTAGCACTAGATAACAATTTATGAGGTGCTTACAGGGGTTCAAGACTACAGCCAAATGAGAGATTTGACCTTGCTCCCACTGTGAATTACACATGATCAAAAATGGATAACTTGTATTAAGGCAAAGCGACTCAGGTGGTTCAATTTCAGTTCATTTTATTAGTTTATAAAAAGAATATAAATGTTCTCTGTGATAAAATCAGAAAGCAATAATTTTTTTCACAGTAACACAGGATCAAATTTTTAGAAATGAATTTTGCTATTGGCACACTGAACTATTACATGTTCCTAAAGATGAGCAGTTTGATTGAAAATAAAGATGTCCAGGTGCAGAAATCTAATAGCATTACTCAGCAACACTCAGTTAACATCTCTTCAGTAAAAGAAGAGAAACTTACTTCCAAAGTAAAGAGTATTAAACACCCAACAGGAAAACTCATATAAATTCCAAATAAAAAATTGAGTGATTCTGAAAGAAATTTAAATGATTGGAATTATTTGGAAAATGTACAGGTCACAACAGAACTGATTTAGAAACAAATAAAAATATCTGGAAATGTTCCAAATATTTGCAACTTAAAGACACACAAACACACATACACTCACACATATACTTCTAAAACAAGAAGTCATAGAATCGGAAAATATTTTGAACTAAAAAATAGTGACAACACAATGCATCAAAATGTGTGAGTATAGTTAAAGCAAGATACGGCGAAAACTTGCAGTTTTAGATGTTTTCCAAGAGAAAGAAGAAAGATTTAAATTAGTGGTCTAAGTTTCTACCTTTAGTAGCTACAGAAAGAAAATTAAACCGAAATAAGTAACAACAGGAAATAATAAAGGTGGGAGTAAAAAATAATAGAATAGACGGTGGAGAAATGAGAGAATAATCAATTAAACCAAAAGCTGTTTTCAAGAAAAGGAAAAACAGTAAAATGTATACTATTTTAGATAGAATGACCAAGAATCAGAAGACAGAATATAATGATTTCATGAATAAAAGAGCATATGTCACTGTAGATTATAAAAACTTTAAAAAGAGAATATTATAAATTATATGCAAATATATCTGAAAAATTAGATTGAAGGAACAAATATTTTGAAAGGCAAAAATGAGAAAACAAAATCTACTCACACACTCTTCAAGAACTTTTCAAGAAGTAGAATACTTAATTAGATCAACATCTATTTTTTATGTAGAAATCATAATTAAAAACCTTTTCCCAGAGAAAACCCAAGATTCAGACAGCTTCACTGGAGAATTCTCTCATTTAAAACAAACCAAAAATAGTGATTTCAATCATGCACAAACATTTCCAAAAATAGAAGCAGCAAGAATAGTTCCCAGCTCATTTTTATAAAATGAAGCTAGCGTAACAGTAATAATTAAATGAACTAAATATACTGTAAGGAAACGTATCTCTCATGAACATGGTCATAAATCCTTTACAAAATAGCAAGAGCGTGGGGTGTGTGTGTGTGTGTGTGTATTTTATGTAGCAGGGTTTATCCTAAAAATGTGAGATATGTTTAATGCATGAAAATCAATTAATATAATCCAATATAATTTTTAAAAAAGGAGGAATAAACATAGGCTATCTCAATAAATGCAGGAAAATTTATTGACAAAATACCATACCTATTCAAAATAAAAACTCTCAGCAAGCCAGAAGGGACTATTCTCACCTGATAAATCATATATATGCAAAAACTATAGTTATCATGATACTTTTTAGTGAAATGCTGAATGCTACCCTTACATAAAAAATGTTAAGAATATTGTTCTCACCGGTTCTCCTCAACATAGTTCTGGTCATAATCAGGGGAAAAAGTCAAGAGAAAATATTAAAGGCATACAGATTAAAAATCAGAAAGTAAAACTGAAGAAAATTTTAAGATAAATATATATCTTAAAAATTAAAAGTTGAATAAATTTTTAGACTGTGGATATATTTGCTATTTCATTCACTGAATGAAATGAACTACCTGTATATGTTATACTACTAGAAATAATATTAGTTTATAAGTTTGTCTCAGGACACAGTGTTCATATTGGGAAGTCAATTGTATGCCCATATACTAGCAATTTTAAACTTTGGAGCTGAAATTTTTAAAAAATATTATATGTATAGCATCAAAATATATGAATAAATTTTACAAACTTTAGCCCAGACCTCTACCCTATAAATTTGCAAAATATTGCTAAGAAAAACTAAAGGTGATAAATAATAATATATATCATCTTCATCACCTGGAAAACTCAATCTTGTTAAAGTGTTAATTCTCCTGAATTTGATTTATATAGTCACAAATCCCAGTCAAAATACCTGCAGTCTATTGGAGAAAAAGACAATCTGATTATAAAATTTACATAGAAATTCAATGAATCTAGAGGAGCCAAAATGAGTTTTAAAAGTAGGAATAAAATTTGTGGGCTTGCACTGTTTCAAGACTTTCAATAAAGCTACAGTAGTAGACTATGATAGTGGCATAAGGATAGACATATAGAGATCATGGAAACAGAAAATAGAGTCCAGAGATATATAAATAAATATATATAAATTGTAAATAGATGCTTTTTAAAGTGTCAATCAAGAAAGTGTTAGTCTCACCAATGAGCCACAACGTAGCAGTCTTTTCTCACTGTCCGGGGTATCACCCAAAGTTCTTTGTCTCCTGACCAAGAAAGTTAAGGAACTGGACACTGAGGCTGAGGTTGGAGCAAAAGTTTAATAAGTGAAAGAAGAAAGCTGTCTGCTGCAAAGAAGAAACACAGAAGAGGATTGCCATTTTTATAGTTGAATGCAAAGGCTTTTATGGGAAACTGATGAGGGTTGGGCATCTTATTTGCATAAGGCATGAATTTCTGATAGCTCCACCCTGTTCTCCTAATGAGCATATGGGCCCTTAGACTTCATATTGCTTTGTTTTCCTTATAGCACAAGTGTTGGAATGGAATTTTCTGTTGTGGGCAGGTCTGGGCAAGTCACCTGTGTAGTCTTTCTTACCTGTGTGGCTGTGGGCATGTCTTAGGCAAGCCCTCCTACGCAAGTTCCCTCATCTGTGCTTGCAGGCTGTTCTTTATTTGAAAGGATTCAACTGAGGACCCACCCTAACTGCCTGCCTGACTGGATTTTTCCCTATCTCCTCTCTCAACAAGACTTTCTTTTCAACAAATGATGCCAGAACAAGTACCTATCCATGTAGACGAAAAACAAACATCAATTTTTATGTCACAACATATTCAAACATTAATTTGAAATGAATCGCAACCTAAGTTAACTCTTGAGTTTCTGAAAGAACACATAGGAGAGGATATTTCTAAATTAGACATAAGGCATCCTTTACATGGAGCATAAGAAAATCATTACTAATAAAATAATAATAATAAAAACTTCCTATCTCTGAAAGATAGCATTAGGAAAATGTCAAACCACAAACTAGGAGAAAATATTTTCCTATGTGTATTTGACAGAGAAATTGCACCTTTCTATTATCTATCATCATCTCTCTCTCTCTAAATCTTTTTATCTCTATATCTAATAAGAACTAGCATATCAAAAGTAAGAAGACAAACACCCCCAAATGAAAAGAGATTTGAAGAGACATGTTACATAAAATGATATAAGAATAGCTAGCTGATCAGCATATGAAAAGATGTTCAACATCATTAGTCATCCATAAAACATATTAAATTCACAATAAGATGTCACTACACATTCAACAGAATATCTAAATGTTAAAGGTTTATAATACACAGTGAAGTATTTAGAGTAACTGAGACATCCATATATTACTGATGAGATATAAAATGTTTATAACTACGTTGGAAAACAAACAGCTTTAGAGTTTCTTATAGAGTTAAGCATACATTTGCCATAAAACTTAGTGATTCAACTCTTAATAATTTACCCATGAGAAATTAAAATAAATAGCTATGTAAGGACTTGTATGCTAATATTCATATGTTTATTCATAGCTCCAAAGTAAAAAAAAAAAACTTAATTGACCATCAACTGGTGAATGAGTAAACAAATTGTGGTACATTTGTACAATTGAATGCTACTCAGCAATAAATAGCAGTGAACTATTGTTTATGGAGCATGAATGAATGTCAGATATGCTAAGTGAAAGATGCCAATGATAAAGACTATATCCCACAAGTTTCAATGTTTGTAAAACTCTAGAAAAAAACAGATCTACTCTATCATTGATGGATATTTGTGTTAGTTCCAAGTCTTTGCTATTATGAGCAGTGCCACAATAAACATACATGTGCATGTATCTTTATAATGGAATGATTTATAATCCTTTGAGTATATACCCAGTAATGGGGCTGCTGGGTCAAATGGTATTTCTAGTTCTAGATCCTTGAGGAATCACTACACTGTCTTCCACAATGATTTAACTAATTTACACTCCCACAAACAATGTAAAAGAATACTTAATGTAGATGATGGGGTGATGGATGCAGCAAACCACCATGGCATGTGTATACCTATGTAACAAACCTGTACGTTCTGCACATGTACCCCAGAACTTAAAGTAAAATAAAAAATAAATGAAAAAAGAATTTTCCATTAAAAAAAGAAAAAAACAAATCTAAGTGATGATGGCAAAACAGATTAATGCTTAACCTGAAGCAGGTGTTCTCTAAAAGAAGGGGTGATGTTTAAGAAAGGGTACAAGGGAACTTTCCGAGCACTGCAAATATAATATGACTTTATTGTGGGGCTAGTCACCTAGGTGTATATATTTGCCTTTTATTTTATATAACTGATACCTCAATAAAATTGATTAAAGTAAAAAACACATCATTATTGAAGTATGAAATATAGCATCAAAATACTACAAAATTAAAAGCTGGTTATTTGAAAAGATTAATAAAACTGATCAATTCTATCCAAGATAGACAAGAATAAAAGAGAGAATACACTAATTATTCATATTAGAAATGAAAGACTCGTCATTGTTACTGACTTAATTGTCATAAAGTGGATAAGAAAATAACAATATGAACACCTCTTTGCCCACAAATTTGGTAACACATAAAATGAGCAAACTCCTGGAAATATTCAAACTATGAAAATTCACACATGAAAAAATATTTATCATGAATAAGCTCATATTTATTAAAGAAATTAAAACAAAAGTAATACTCTTCCACAAAAGAAAGCACCAAAACCAGATGATTTTCACTAGTGAAGTCTAGCAAATGCTTGAGGAAGAAGTGTTGTTACCCTCAACATTGAAGACAGTTGGTACCTTATCAACATATAACACTGAACAAAAGTGGAAGAAAATGGTGAATTACATATGATAGCTAAAAATAATAATTCATATATGTTTGAGATTTTATGACCTGAATTGTTATATCCTAAAATATCAGATATATTGAGAGTCAAGACAGATTTTTCAATTTTTAATATTGCCCCTTTATGTATACATACATATGATAACCTACTCAGAATTTTTTACTTGTAAATTATTTCCTTTGATCCTTATGTCAACCCTATGAAATATTCTTATAATTTCAATTCTAAACATGAAACTTAAATATTCTAAGATGTATTCAGATTATGAAAAGATCAGCATATGAAAAGATGTTCAATATCATTAGTCATCAATAAAACACATATTAAATTCACAATAAGATGTCACTACACATTCAAAAGAATATCCCAATGTTAAAAGTTTGTAATACACAGTGAAGAATTTAGATAATGAGATATCCATATATTACTGATGGGATATAAAATATTTACAACTACTTTGAAAAACAGGGTCTAGTTATTTTTCACTTTTCAATATTGTGAACTCAGAGTCTAGTTATTGCCTGCTTTTCAATATTGTCACTACACCTAAATCCAAATACTTACATGCATTCAGAAGTGACTCTTAGGGGATATTTCTACAGGTGTCAATCTATAGCATTACATTATATGTGTAATTTGAATATGCAGAGGCTGAGAATCTCTACATTTTCTGAAATTACTGACTTTTTATTTTTCAATATGTTCATTTGTTGTCTACCTAAAATAAAAACAAAGGCAAAAAAAAACTTTTCTCTTGGCTCACTGCTTTAATGTAAATTACTCGTAAGATAATGGCAGATGCTGCCCAATGTAATTTATAGATTCAGTGCTGTCCCTACCATTGACATTCCTCACATAATTAGAAGAAACTGTTTTAAAATTCATATGGAAACACAAAGAGCTCATGTAGCCAGTACAATCCCAAGCAAAAAGAACAAAGCTGGAAGCACCATACTACCCAAGTTCAAACTATACTACAAGGCTGCAGTAACCAAAACAGCATGGTACTGGTACAAAAACAGACATAGACCAGTGGAACAGAATAGAGAACTCAGAAATAAGATCACACATCTACAACCAACTGATCTTTGACAAATCTGATGAAAACAACAATGAGGAAAAGGTTGGCTAGTTAATAAAAGATGCTGGGAAAACTGACTAGCCATATGCAGAAAATTGAAACTGGACCACTTCCATGCAGCAAACCACACCATGACACGCATTTATCTATGTAACTTCCTTACACCTTAAAATTAACTCAACATAGATTAAAGACCTAAATGTAAAACCTAAAACTATAAAAACTCTAGAAGAAAATTTAGGCAATATCATTCATGACATAGACATGGGCAAAGATTTCATGATAAAATCACCAAAAGCAATCGCAGCTAAAGCAAAATTTGACAAATGAGGTCTAATTACACTAAAGAGCTTTTGCACAGCAAAAGAAGCTATCATCAGAGTGAATGGGCAAGCTACAGATTAGGAGAAAATTTTTGCAATCTATTCATCTGACAAAATCCTAATATCCAGAATCTACAATGACCTTAAACACATTTGCAAGAAAAAGAAAACCCACTAAAAAGTGGACAAAGGACATGAACAGACACTTCTCAAAAGAAGACATTCATGTGGCCAACAAACATGGGAAAAAAGCTCCATATCACTAATTATTAGATAAATGGAAATCAGAACCACAATGAAGATACCGTCTCACACCAGTCAGAATGGTGATTATTTAAAAGTCAAGAAATAACAGATGCTGGCAAGGTTGTGGAGAAATAGGAGCACTTTTACACTCTTGATGGGAATGTAAATTAGTTCAACCAATGTGGAACACAGTATGACGATTCCTCAAAATCTAGAACCAGAAATAGCATTTGACCTACCAATCCCATTACTGGGTATATACCCAAAGGAATATACAGCATTCTATTATAGATACATGCACACATATGTTCATTGCAGCACTATTCACAATAGCAAAGACATAGAATCAACCCAAATGCCCATCAGTGATTGACTGAATGAAGAAAATGTGGTACAAATACACACATATACATATACTATGCAGCCATAGAAATGAATGAGATCATTTCCTTTGCAGGGACATGGGTGGAGCTGGAAGCCATTATCCTCACTAAACTAATGCACAAACAGAAAACCAAGTGCCATGTGTTCTCACTTATAAGTGGGAGCTGAACAATGAGAAACACAAGGAGGGGAATAACACTCACTGGGACCTGTCAGGAGGTAGAGTTGGGGGAGGGAGAGGATTAGGAAAAATAGCTAAAGCATGCTGGCTTAATATCTAGATGATGGATGGATAGATGCAGCAAACCACACCATGACACACATTTATCTATGTAACAAACCTGCACATCCTGCCCATGTACCCCAGAACTTAAATTTTAAAAATATTGGCAGATCAGCTTAGTGGCTCACACCTGTAATCTTAACACTTTTGGAAACTAAGGCAGTAGATTGCTTGAGATCAGGAGTTTCATCCTGGTCAACATAGTGAGACCCTGTCTCTATAAAAATTATAGATGGCATGCACCCATAATCCCAGCTACATGGGAGGCTGAGTTGGGAGGTTGGCTTGAGCCCAGGAGGCAAAGGTTGCAGTGAGCTACTGCACACTAGTATGGGTGACAGATCCAGACCCTGTCTCACAAAAAAATAAATAAAAAAGAGAGAGAAAAAGATTGGCAAAAAAAAAATTATATATATATATACTATTCCATTCATAGTGGCTTGTCCCTCCTCTTTCTCCTGAGTACTCTGTAGCACTACCCAGTTTCTTACTCCTTATCCTTATCATCTGTGAAGCTTAGAATTATATCTTTAGTCCCAAAACTCTTCCCTGCTATGATCTGTTTATTTCAAGATAGTTCAACAAATATGTACTGAGTATATACTATTCCAAGGTACTTATGAAGGTATATATTGTACTTATTCCATTTCTATATTCCCTTCCTCCTTTTCCATCACCACAGTCTTGAGTCTTGAACCATTTACAATCAGCTACTTAGATGAAAAATACTGCTACAATTTTGTCGACTAATTAATGACACTCAAGTACCTAATACAAATCTCATTTCTCTTTAACTACTTCTGAGTGGCATTATATATGGAATACCACTTGGAGCATGCTATGTATTTATAGTACTTTACATATATTTTCTTACAATTAAAAAGTTGGCTCCCTTTTGTTTCCTTTTAGCTTCTCCTTCTATTGTCCCTTTTCTCCTTTTTCTTCTCCTTTTCTTCCTCCTCCTTTTCCTTCTTTCCTTTGTCTATACCTGGACCAGTTGCATAAAGGGTATTTTTGGGTTGTTGTTTTGTGTTCAGTGGTGAACACAAAAACTATAAAGAATACTCACCTTAGTATTTCAATGTTGTACCACCCTATCTCTAATGATACTTTCATCTTTCTGATTATTCAGCACTTATTAAAAAGGAAAATGCCAGGATACAGATATTATTACAGAAAACTGTTTAATTTAAAACTTGTATTACATTTTTAACAAGTCAGTATATTTGGCAAATAAACACAGGAAAAGGGCCGGGCATGGTGGCCAACACCTGTAATCTCAGCACTTTGGGAGGCTGGGGTGTGCAGATCACCTGAGACTGGGAGTTTGGGACCAGCCTGGCCAACATGGTGAAACCCCATCTCTACTGAAAATACAGAAAATAGCCAGGTGTAGTGGTGCGCACCTATAATTCCAGCTACTTGGGAGACTGAGGCAGGAGAATCACTTGAACCAGGGAGGCAGAGGTTGCAGTGAGTTGAGATTGCACCACTGCACTCCAGCCTGGGTGACAGTGAGACTCTGTTTCAAAAAAAAAATTTGAAAAGATGGTTGACCAAAAGTTGTCATTAGGTTATTGCAAATTAAAATAAAATAGACCCCAAAAATATACCAGTAGGTATGTAGTACAGCTACTTTAAAAGAAAGTTTCAAAATTTCTTACAAAGCTAAACATAAGCTTACCTTACGACACAGGTGTCATAAACCTAAGCATTTATCCAACTGATTTGAAAAGTTATGTCCATATAAAACTTGCATATAAGTGTTTATATATAATCACCAGAATATGAAAGCAACCTAAATGGTTTTCAGTAAGTGAAATAATTTTTTTAAAACTGTGGTACAACTGTACAATAGAATATTATTTAGTGATAAAAAGATTAGCTACTAGGCCATGAGAAGACATACAAGAACCTTAAATATGTATTGTTAATGGAAAGGAACTGGTCAAAAGGCTCCATATTATATGATTGCAGTTATATAATATCTTGGGAAAGGAAAACCTATAGAGTCAGTAAAATAATCAGTGGTTATGAGGGACCCAAAGGGAGAAGAACAGTGTTAAATAGATGAAGCACAGATGATTTTTTAGGGGATGAATTTATGCTGTATAGTACCGTAGGACAGATAACACCATGCATTTGTCAAACTCAGAACTTTAAAGCACAAAGAGTGAACCTTAATGTATGACAACTTCAAAATTATATCTAGAAGACTGAGAGATCCCAGAATGGGATTTATACTGTGTTAATATATTTTAATTATATTAAAATGTTTAAAACAAACTAACTGAAGGGGATGGAGAGAAAAGGTCCTGAACTAATTAACCTTGGAAATGACTGAAGTCTGTAAGACTGAAGGTAAAGGAACCACACATACACACTGAATTTTAGTTGATAAAGTTGTTTCCCAAGGAGGTATAGGATAACCATTCTGTTAGTATATTACATATATACTGGAGTTGAAAAATTAAGTTTATGGTGAATGACAGGAGCCAAGTTTCTTTTTCACTTTTGAAGCGTGAATTCACAGGTAAGCAAAAGGAGAAAGCTAGAATGATCTATGTGGTAATGGATTAGAATTGAAGATATCAGTAGGAGTTTATGTTTAACCTAATATATTTGCAGATGATTACATATAGAAATATTTATACATGTATTTACGCACATATTACAATAAACACATGCATGTCCTTGCTCTGTCACAACCTAAGACGTAAAAGCAACAGATCTAAAAACAAGACCCCAGTAGCAATGAGCACACCTAGACTTACATTTTCATTTCTAATTCTGTTCTCTAATTAAAAGAACTAGGGGGTCTAGAAAACTAATTGAGTCAAAAGTGGGATAAGAAATATAAATGATGAGCCTGGTGTATATTGTATGCCAGAAAGTTAAGAAGTACTCAAAAAAAAAAAAATTCACAATAGCCAAAACTGGAATCATTTAAACAACAACAAAAAGAAAAAGTAAGAAAGAAAGAAAGTACTTGGATTATAACACAAAGTATACAATAAATATTCATGAGTCCATACAGATAGAAATAAATGATTAAACAAGTAAAAAAGAATGGGGGAGGGGGAAAGAGACACATCTCCATGAAGAATTTCAAGTAATGTATATAGAGACTCTGCCCTTAAGAAGAACTCCTCACTCCATGAGCACAGCCTCCACATAATGACTCTTTCAGAGACTACAGGACTGTGAATAAAAGGTGAAAACAATAACTTTACAGTTGAGAGACCTCACAAACACTACCTCAGCCAAGTGATGGAGTCAACTTCAATAGTGTTAAGTCATGTTGATTGATAGTGTGTGTCCCTTATATGATGTGATGACAATTGCACTTGACATCTGTGATCTTTCTCCTGAAACGTATAACCTCAGTCAAATCATGAAAAAATTTAAAAAATCTCAATAGAGGAACATTCTATAAAATATCTGATCAATACTCCTCAAACCTGTCGACATCATTAAAAATATGAGATATCTAAGAAAATGTCCTGGGCAGGAGAGAACTAAGGAGACATGGCAACTAAATTTAATGTGATATCTTGGATGGGATTCTAGAAGAGAAAAATGATACTAAGTAAAAACTAAATAAATCTGAATAAAGTGTAAACTTTAGTTAATATTGTCAACATTGGTTCACTAAAAATGTTTATTAGAACTCTTTATAGTATATTCTCAACTTTTCTATAAACCAAAATATAGAAAAATAAAAAAAAGTTTATTTTAAAAATGTCAATCATATTAAAATATATCTAAATTTTTGTTTTCTCTATGAAGTTTATCATTTACATATAATTGTTTTATTTTCCTTTTCTTTCTATAAACTTATCTACTTTGACCCTGTTCCTCTCATTATATTGAACAAGTTTATAGATTTCTGTAACCATTATCATTTTACCATCATTATTATTTTGTACTAGAATTACTTATTCAAAAGTTAATAAATGATTGGTAACTTGCCTTCCATTCTTTTCATGTATTAGTTCTTCTACATGTAGTTGGTGCTTGTAAGTCAATTGTTTACTAAAATGACAGTGAGAGAGACTTTTGACCAATAAGAGAAGTCACTTATTAAGTAATGAATACAACTTACCACTAGCTGTAAATTTTGGTAGCATCTTTGAAAACTAACTGGTATATATATATAAATATAAATGTAAGTATAGATACAGATAATCATTCTGCAGGAAAGGCTATATGAAGTACCATTTGTGTGTATAACATTGTATACTACTCACTGAAAGACAGGTTATTATCTAATTTTAAAAATGTATTTTAGTTCCTATAGAGCATTTCTCTTTTTTCAAGTGCTATAACACAAATGCTGTGTTTTCTTACAGTTTCTATAGAAACTGTATGTTATTGAATAGTAAATTTGAAAACTCTTAAAGCCTTATACATTGTGTTTGGTTTGTTTAGGTGTGTCAAATACATTCCCAAAAAAGAATTGAATGATGCTAATCAAGTAAGTGATTTTCTTATGCTCCTATTTTTTTGGTTTTGTTTTTTGGTATACTTTGTTACCCAGAGTAAGTAAGGATACTGTGATGAATGGTTAATGGATGAAGAAAACAATCTTAAATGAATAAACTCTAAAAGCTTAAGAATACACTCACACACATATTTATATGTATGTATATGTATACACATAAATATGTGTGTGAGTACATATACATGCATATGTATATATATTTTTACCCTCTACATATCAAAGTCATAATTAATAATTGCATAAAAGTTAGCTACAAAGTACACCTATGAAGGTGAAAGGAAAAACTCCACAAATAACTGAAGCTCATTATTGAACCATTGTGCTTCTATTAAAATCACTTCTATTATATTGCTTCTCTGTCCCTTTATTTTTGTCTTTCTAGAAACTAAGAATGCATATATAAAATGTCAGGATACGTAAATTTAATTTGTACAGCTGACATGCGAGATTATAGCGTTGCAGCAATCTATTTTCCACAGAATTTTCTATTCCTCAGAAGTAAATAGCTCTCTTTTAAATACCTGTTTCTAATTCAAAACACAAAGATTAGGCCTATAGTGCCTTAGTGAAAGCCATGTAACATAACACAATTACCTGGTACAATCAAGGTCTGCTTTTGTTATTAGTTAGAGAAAAGGGCACTTTAATGCCTTTAAGGCAGGTGCCCCCAATACCACTGAGGAATACTAAAAGGTAAGGAAAAAAAAAAAGTAATACCAATATTTTGATAATACTGAAAACCTAAGAGTAGTTTATTAAAGGTGAGAAATCAAAATGGGCATACAAGCAAACAAAGATTCACTTATTAAATGTTCATTAGTCAGAAAATGGTCATTAGTCACTCTACCAATTAGCTCCCTGGACCTCAGAGTACTATAGGACTAGGGCAGACCTGTGATTTAGAGTCAGTTTTGACTATAATTAATTGGAAGGTAGAAATTTCTCATTTGCATATTTGTACTCCAGCATGAAACACAGTATCTTATATCTACTATCTGTTAAATATGTGTAAACATATAAGAAAATTAGTAATAACTTTAGATTTTGGAAACACAAGTTAAACCCTTCAAACTTTAGTTTTCTTAAATGGCATACTTGTGGAGGGAAAAATAGCCTGCATTTCTTTGGCCCTTAACGTCTCAGCATTGATGGAATTCAGGAAACACTATCCCCCAAAATATAGCACCTTGTCTTACTGAGTATTTTAAGCTGAAGAGAATTAAGAAAACTGCAGAAGCAAGAATTTTTCTCAGATCTTTTTCTGTCTTCCTTTCTCCTGCCCTCTTTTCTTCCCTGAAGCAGGTCATAGAAACTAGATCCTTCTGAACCCCAGAAAGCCATAAAACTTATGAAGGTCACTCTCTGAGCTCCTCCCATTCCTTGAAGACCCTCATGTGACAGATGTCCTGCCCCAAAGCTGAGATAAGGAATATCATACAGAGAAACAGAGAAAACAATCTGAGCAAAAATGTCTTGCTGAGTTCCTCCCAATTTATTACCATTAGACCATATCCCTTTTGTCCAATCATGTTCTCTACAAGGATCCACTTCTTTCACCAAACAACATAAAAATGCACTGTTTTCCCATGGTCTTTGGGCCTTCATTTCCAAAAGCTCCCGTATTACATACACTGTTTATAAAATAGGTTTGTTATGTTTTTCTCTTGTTATCCTGTCTTTTGATATAAGAGTGTCAGCTATGAATTTTGCAATGAATGAGAAAAAGATACTACTTTTTCTCTGCTACAGCATATTGGTTGTCGGTGTATAATGTGACATACGATAAATTGTTTTCCATTTTTTATTCTCTGTTATGATTAAAATAGAATCGAGTTATTTTCTATTTCTGGGGTTAACAAAAGACCAGTGAGGTTTGCGAGGCAAAGGAAGTTTATTTTCTAAAAGCGATCTGCAGATTGAGGAGATGCAGACTTCAGTGCCAAATGACAGTAAGGTCTGAGTTGGGGTCAAGGAGTGAGTGCAGGGTCCAGATTGGATGACCTTTAACAAAACATCACAAGGCTCTGTTTATTGGCTGACCTCAGGTGGTTTGTTGGTGGTCAGTTAGAGAATTTCCAGCTGCAATCTATCTCAGCACCAACAGGAACTGGTTTGGCTTGATTGTAGAAAAGGAGGTCCTTTGATACTTTTACATCTTTTCAAGAACATAGAGTGTGTGACTGCTCATTCACACAGCTACAACTGCTGGGATCTGTTTTAACCTTGAGTGCCTCAGTTAGCCACCGAGAGCACATTTTATCTATAGGCTAGGGGCACACTTCAATATTAAACAATGTATAAATGCAGACCTTTTATCTCAGTAGAAGAAAAAAGTAATCAGCCAGCCAAGTTTGTGAATTCTTCCTAAAATAATTATTATTATAATGTCAGGCAAAATACGGCCCATGGGTTAAAATTTTAGAATGATATGGGGCATTTTGAAAGAATTAGTTGTATGGTCCAGTCTCAGACGTACTGAATCAGAATCTCTGGAGAAGTAAGACCTAGGAAGCCATGTTTTTAAGAGACCCCAGGGGAACATTATGTGCATTCAAGTTTAAGAGGCACTGACCTACCAGATGGACATTAAACCAAAAACATGGGTTTAATTTTCACTTCCTGCTTCTCATTCATTTTCCTGAATAGTGTATTTATTACCAGCTAATTATTTTGCAGATGTACCATTGAATGTAAACAATTAAAAACCACCACCAAATGCCTGTGTTATTAAAGATAAATATATAATTTGTTATCATGGGTCAGAAAGAAAATTTTAACATATATTGACACGACAAAACCAGTGACCATAAAAAATTTCACTTCTGCATCCAGAGAAGCATCTCTGATAACACGAGTGATGTAGTGCTTTCTGAGGTTCTCTTTTATTTTCACTGTGTGTTAAAAGTTTTTAAAATGATTTCACTAACTTATTTACGAAGAACCAACACACATAATAATAATAAAATAAAAACTAGAAAAATAAATCTACCTCTTACTGAGTACTCACTGTATGTGAGGCACTCTTCTCAGGGTTTCATCTGTATTAAAACACAGTTGTAAGTTTCAAATATATTGTAATACAGTCACGTTTATTAAAACACACTCCCCAATATTTTTAGAATAGACTGAGCAGAAAATTTTCAAAGAAAATCTCAATGTCTGTAAAAAATTATTCCTGCAAGTTCTTTTGGAAGCAAAGAAATCTTCTCAATATGCTTAGAATTGGGTATATCATAATGCCCTGTTACAAATTTTTAATAGACATTACAGACATACACTGTTTTATTGTGCTTCACTTTATTAAACTTTCTAGATATTGCATTTTTAGAAATTGAAGATTTGTGGCAACCCTGCATCAAGGAAGTCTATCAATGCCCTTTTATCAACAGCATATGACTTGGCTATGCGGGAGCTCTTTTGGTTCCATGTGAAGTTAAAAGCGGTTTTTCTCCAGTTCCGTGAAGAAGGTCATTGGTAGCTTGATGGGGATAGTGTTGAATCTGCAAATTACTTTGGGCAGTATGGCCATTTTCACGATTTTGATTCTTCCTAACCATGAGCATGGAATGTTTTTCCATCTGTTTATGTCTTCTCTTATTTCCTTGAGCAGTGGTTTGTAGTTCTCCTTGAAGAGGTCCTTTACATCCTTTGTTAGTTGTATTCCTAGACATTTTATTCTCTTTGCCAAGACCATAATAAGCAAAAAGAACAAAGCTAGAGGCATCATGCTGCCTGACTTCAAACTATCCTACAAGGCTATAGTAATCAAAACAGCATGGTACTCATACCAAAACAGCCTGGTACTCATACCAAAACAGAGTCATAGACCAATGGAACAGAACAGAGGCCTCGGAAGCAACACCACACATCTACAACCATCTGATCTTTGACAAATCTGACAAAAACAAGCAATGGGGAAAGGACCTCTGTTTAATAAATGGTGTTGGAAAAATTGGCTAGCAATGTGCAGAAAGCAGAAACTGGACACCTTCCTGACACCTTACACTAAAATTAACTCCAGATGGATTAAAGATTTAAACATAAGACCTGACACCATAAAACCATGGAAGAAAACCTAGGCAAAACCATTCAGGACATAGGCATAGGCAAGGACTTAGTGACTAAAACACCAAAAGCTATGGCAACAAAAGCCAAAATAGACAAATGGGATCTAATTTAACTTCAGAGCTTCTGTATGGCAAAAGAAACAATCATTAGCATGAACCAGCAACCAAAAGAATGGGAAAAAATTTTTGCAATCTACCCATCTGACAAAGGGCTAATATCCAGAATCTACAAAGAACTAAAACAGATTTACAAGGAAAAAACAAACCCATCTAAAAGTGGGTGAAGGATATGAACAGACACTTTTCAAAAGAGGACATATATGAGGCCAACAAACATGAAAAAATGCTCATCATCACTGGTCATTAAAGAAATACAAATCAAAACCACATTGAGATACCATCTCAGGCAAGTTAGAATGGTGATCATTAAAAATCTGGAGACAACAGATGCTGGAGAGGATGTGGAGAAACAGGAACACTTTTACACATTGGTGGGAGTGTAAATTAGTTCAACCACTGTGGAAGACAGTGTGGTGATTCCTCAAGGACCTAGAAATAGAAATTCCTTTTGACCCAGCAATCCCATTACTGGGTATATACCCAAAGGATTATAAATCATTCTATTATAAAGACACAGGCACATATATGTTCATCACGACACTATTTACAATAGCAAAGACCTGGTACCAACCCAAATGCTCATCAGTGATAGATTGGACAAAGAAAATGTGGCACATATACACCGTAGAATACTATGCAGCCATAAAAAACAATGAATTTGTGTCCTTTGTAGGGACATGGATGAATCTGGAAACCATCATTCTCAGCAAACTGACACAAGAACAGAAAATCAAACATCACATGTTCTCACTCATAGGCGGGTATTGAACAATAAGAACATGTGGACACAAGGAGGGGAGCATCACCCACTGGGGTGTGTTGAGGGGTTCAGGGGAGGGACAGCAGGGGATGGGGAAAGTGGGGAGGGATAACATGGGGAGAAATGCCAGGTATAGGTGATGGGAGGATGGAGGCAGCAAACCACCTTGCCATGTATGTACCATGTACCTATGCAACAGTTCTGCATGATCTGCACGTGTACCCCAGAATCTAAAGTACAATCCAAAAAAATATATATATATACACACACACACACATACATATATATAATATATAGTATATATATTATATACACACACATACATATATATGTATATATGTATATATGTA
Source organism: Cacajao melanocephalus (assembly GCA_963573385.1). NCBI lineage: Eukaryota > Metazoa > Chordata > Mammalia > Primates > Pitheciidae > Cacajao > Cacajao melanocephalus. Next base: position 43,436 of record CAUYLG010072896.1, read on the forward strand.
TAAAATTACATATATATCATTTTTTCTATATATATACTTTTTCTATATATATTATATATTAATATATATTAATATATTAATATACACAAGAACAGAAAATCAAACATCACATGTTCTTACTCATAGGCGGGTATTGAACAATAAGAACATGTGGACACAGGGAAGGGAACATCACCCATTGCCTATGCCTATGTCCTGAATGGTTTTGCCTAGGCTTTCTTCCACGGTTTATATATATATATATATATATAACAGAATGTATTTACCTCTTCTTTGTGTCACATTTTGGTAATTCTCAAAATACTTCACACTTTTTCATTATTATTGTGTTCATTATGAAGTTCTGTGGTCAGTGGTCCTTGATGTTACTATTGTAATTGTTTGGGGGCACCACAATTGAGCTTGAGCTCATGTAAGATGGTGGAGTTAATGGATAAATATTGTGTGTGTTCTGATTGTTCCACCAACAGGCCATTCTCCACCTCTCTCCCTCTCTTCAAGCCTCACTATTACCTGAGACAGAACAGTGTTTGTTTTAGGCCAATTGATAACTCTACAATGACTCCTAAGTACTTTAGTGAAAGAAGGAGTTGCATGTCTCTCACTCACTCTAAATCAAAGCCTAGAAATGATTAAACTTAGTAAGAAAGGCATGTTGAAAGCTGAGGTAGGCCTCTGATGCCAAAAGTCAAGTTATGAATGTAAAAGAAAAGTTCTTGAAGGAAATTAAATGTGCTACTTCCATGAACACATGAATTATAAGAAAGACAAATGGTCTTACTGCTGATCCGAGAAAATTTTAGTGATCTGGATAGAAGATTAGACAAATCACAACACTCCTTTAAACCATCGTCTACTCCAGAGTAAAGCCCTAACTATATTAAATTCTCTAAAGGCTAATAGAGGCGAAAAAGCTACAGGAGACAAGTTGGAAGCTAGCAAAGGTTAGTTCAAGAGGTTTAAGGTAAGAAGCCATCTCCATGACATAAAAGTATAAGGTGAAGCAGCAGATGCTGACATAAAAGCTGCAGTGGGTTATCCAGGATTCTAAGGTAATTGATGAAGATGTTTACACTAAACGAAAGCTTTTGTTTCAGTGTGGTTGAAACAGCTTTATATTGGAAGAAGATGCCATCTAGGACTTCCCATTGCTAGAGAGAGAAATCAGTGCCTGGCTTCAAAGATTCAGAGAACAGACTGACTTGCTTATTAGGGAATAATGCAGCCAGTGACTTGAAAATGAAACCAGTACTCATTCGCCATTCTGAAAATCCTGAGTCTCTAAAGAATCATACTAAATCTACTCTTCCTGTGCTCTATACATGGAAAAACAAAACCTGGATGACCAAACATTTACTTACAACATGGTTTACTGAATAGATTAAACCCACCATTGATACCTATTCCTCAGAAAAAGAAAAAAGCATCTATTTAAAATAGTACCGCTGATTCACAGTACACTTGGTCAGTCAAGAGATCTGATGGAAATACACACGAGTCATGCTGTTTTCCTGCCTGCTACCACAAAATACATTCTACAACCTATGGATCAAGGTGTAATTTTGACTTTCAAGGCTTATTATTTAAGAAATACATTGTGTAAGGCTAGAGCTGCCATAGATTCTTCTTATGGATCTGGGCAAAGTCAATTGAAAATTTTATGGAAAGGATTTTCCATTCTAGATGCCATTAAGAACATTCATGATTCACAGAGGAATCTCCAAACATCAACATTAATAGGATTTTGGAAGAATTTTATTTAAACCCTCATGGATTATTTTGAGGGTTTCAAGACTTCAGTGGAGGCAGGAACTGCAGATGCAGTGGGGTTTACAAGAGAACTACAATTCTAAGTGGAGCCTGAAGATATGACTGAATTGCTGCAATTTCATGATAAAACCAGAACAGATGAGGAGGTGCTACCTACAGATGAGCAAAGAAAATGGTTTCTAGAGGTTAAATCTACCTCTGTTGAACATGTTATAAATGTTGTTGAAATGACAACAAAATATTTAGAATATTATATAAATAAAGTCTATAAAGCAGCAGCAGGATCTGAGAGGATTGACTTCAGTTTTACCCATTGAAGTCAGGCTCAAAGCAAGACCCTCCACCAGCAAAATAATTATAACACTTTGAAGGCTCAAATGATTATATTTAGCAATAAAGTATTTTTTATTTAGGGTATGTACTTTTTTTTAAGACATAATGCTATTACACACTTAATAGACTACAGTGTAGTATAAACATAACTTTTGTATGCTCTCAGAAATCAAAAGATATGTGTGCCTGCCTTTATTATAATATTCTCTTCATTGTGGTGGAACTGAGAAGTTCTGCAATAGGAATACCAGTTTAACTTGTCCTAAAACATTTTTATCAACAGTATTTACAAGATATTTTGAAAAACGATTATGTAGTGAGATATTTATATTTTTAATGTAAAATAAAATATTTGGATTCAAATATTACCTGCTTCTTAACCAGAAGAAACAGTATATATGTATATGTTTTGAAAATTGTGCTAATATTTGAAGCATTATAACTAGATATTACATTCTAGTTTTAATGTAAATTTCTTGTCAAACTTACTGAAACTACATAAATTGAATTATTCTCTATATCAGATGATAGATTCTAGAAGAATTTTGCTTAAATCCAAGTTAGGTTCAAATTGTACAAGTACAGAATTTGTATGGATTTGTATATGAGCATATGTGTTTGCTGAATACACATTGACATTAATATTGTCTCAATTATTTTTGTGTTTGAGATAAACACAATTTAAAATATAGTGTAAATTTTTGAAAAAACACCATACCACAATATTTAGGCAGCCTCTAAGTCACATAATTAGTATTCTTTAAGAAAAATGTATTCCTTAGTTATTATCTCATTTCTGTATTTCCTTGTCTTTTTCCGACTTCACAAACACACTATTATCTATCCTTTTCAATGAGTGAAGGGTAAAGTGACTTACCAAAATGTCTCTTTATGACGTTTACCGTTATCACTCAGTGGGGTTTCTACCTCTTTCCTTTGAATGAGATATAAAATCTTTTTCACGAAGAGACACATCATTTTGCTTTAGGCCTAAAATGATTTGTCTCTTTTTTAACCTATGATATGTGAAAATTTTATTTTGTATTTTATGTGCTTTGTGTACACTTCTGTTCCACTTTACAATTTAATCTTTTCACTCTCTCTGGTGAAAATACATTTGGGAATACAAAAGAATAAATATAATATAATGATCAGAGACTAAGTTAGTTATGCACTGAAGGTTTTGCTTTTGTAATAGAAAAATGATAATGGTAGAACTTTCATAGCAAAATAATTTTAAATGTCCCCAGAGCTATGAATTCTGAAAAAAGATTGGATGTAGAGACTATTCAGACAAAGAGAAAAGAGAAGAGAAAGTATTAGGTAAAAGTTATAAGTTCAATTTACTAAACTTTCAGATGAGCATAATGCCACTATTTTATTGTGTAGTAAATTTGGTTTAAAATAAATGGAAATTTTTCTATATTCGGTTCTGAAAAAAAGCAAAAATAATCAGTATTTTAAAAGTTGATGTATCTAAATTCTATTTTAGCTCTTTTAAACCCATGTTAGAATCATTAACAATTGTAATAGATTTTTTTCAAAGACCTAAACAAATTTTTCCATAATGTATTACAAATTGCACAGTGTTGCCTTGCAATTTCAGAGTTAAATAGTGTTCCTCTGTTGAATGCCATAATTTTATTTAAGAAACTCCATCAATGACTTTCATTGATTATTATGAATTGGGCTGATTATGACAATCTTTTTGGTAATATTTGCTGATAACTCTTTAAAGCCTCCCCCATTAATATATAACTTAATGGAAAAGAGACAAGTGTAGTCAGAATGTCTGCAGTTTTCCTTGTATCATACAAAATAATTGATTTACCAGGTTCAATCTGAATGTAGAAAAATAGTTAATCTCTCTCAAATAATATTACTGTTGTTAAACTAGGTCAGAAAATAAAAGTATGTGGTAGACATATAGCTTTGGTTTCCAAGGACTTCATATTTATGATAGTTTGTAAAAGTTTATGTATTCATATATTTTGTGTCTTTTGGTTTTTATTTTAAGACCGATTTCAAACTCCGTTTTAATAATTCATGCAAGAAATATTCTATACCAAAAGGTTGACATTTCAATAAATCAGTAACTGTGCTTAGTTTTTCTAAGTATGCATACTGCAGTGTTTGGGCAAAAAAGATCGGTGAAATGTCATGATATTTTTAACCTACTTTAAGCTATCTAATTAAAGAAAAAATACATAAAGAAAATACAACAATAATTAGTCATAGAATTATATGTAGGATGATTACACAATTCTATCCACATTATGATTAATGTTTTATAACAATTTGAAATCAGTACACAAAGATAAACAGAAAATATCAAAAAGAAAACAGTAAGCTTTCCTTTCTTTCATTTTTATGATCTTTGTGTAAGGAAAACCTTACACAAAACTGGCAAGACAAAAACCTAAGAAGTCTTAAAGGAGATGACCTAATTAATTTGATGGCATAAAGTGATACAAATTCTAACGTTACCTGAAAAATCAGTACTAAAATTACAGTCAAAGGACAAACAATAAGTTGAAAAATTTGGCATGGAGAAACATATAAGAGGATGATGAATTTATTTTACAGAAAATTCACTTGCTAGTCAATAAGTGACACGGTTTGGCTGTGTCCCCACCCAAATGTCATCTTGAATTATAGCTCCCATAATTCCCTCCTGTCGTGGTAGGGACCAGTGGGAGATAATTGAATTTTGGGGACGGTTCCCCACACCGTTATCATGATAGTGAGTAGGTCTCACAAGATCTGATGGGGTTTTGTTTTGGTTTGTTTTGTAGACTGAGTTTCACTTTTGTTGCCCAGGCTGGAGTGCAATGCTGCCCTCTTGGCTCATCGCAATCTCCACCCCCTGAGTTCAAGTGATTCTACTGCCTCAGCCCCCCAAGTAGCTGGGATTACGGGCGTGTGCCACCACGCCTAGCTAATTTTGTATTTTTAGTAGAGATGGGGTTTCTCCATGTTGGTCAGGCTGGTCCCTAACTCCCCACCTCAGATGATCCGCCCTCCTCAGCTTCCCAGAGAGCTGGGATTACAGGCGTGAGCCACTGTGCCCAGCTGATATGACGGTTTTATAAGGGAAAACCCATTTCGCTTGGCTCTCATTCTCTTCACTTGTCTGCCGACATGTGAGATGTGCCTTTCACCTTCCACCATGATTGTGAGGCCTCCCCAGCCACATGGAACTGCGAGTCCATTAAACCTCTTAAACCTCTTTTTTTTTTTTTTTTTTTTGTGACGGTGTCTTGCTCGGTCACCAGGCTGGAGTGCAGGGGCGCAATCACGGCTCACTGCAACCACTGCCACCTGGGTGCAAGAGATTCTTCCCAAGTAGCTGGGACCACAGGCGCATGCCACTACGCCCGGCTGATTTTTTTGTATTTTTAGTAGAGATGGGGTTTCACCATGTTGGCCAGGATGGTCTCGATTTCTTGACCTCATGATCCGCCCACCTCGGCCTCCCAAAGTGCTGGGATTACAGGCGTGAGCTAAACCTCTTTCTTTTGTAAATTGCTCAGTCTCAGGTATATCTTTATCAGCAGCGTGAAAATGAAGTAATACGATGAGAAAAAAATTAAAATAAAAATTTGTCAAATTGCATGTATTAAAAATATTAATAGGTAATGCCAAATTATTAACTCTTGCAATAACTTATACGAGCTTCTGGTTCCCCATTCTCTTGCTAAATGCTATTAAACAATTTAACATACATTATCTAATTTCATAGATTAAATGTTAATTTTCTTTATTTTGCATCTGATTGTTAATTAGATGGGTATGTTTCCATGTGGTAAAAGCTATGTTTTCCTTTTTCCAATAATTACTTGCCTATTTCTGAAATTATGTGAAGAGAGACACTCCCATACTTGCATACACATACAAAGATACACACACAGACACACACACATGCGGGAATGTGGTCAGTGGTAATGGAAATATGAAATATAAGTTCCCAGAGACTCATATTCACTGTATTTCCTTTTGTACTATTTTAATTTTTAGCATGTGTCTGTTTCACCTCCTAATAATATAAATCTTTCAAAATATACAAAAGAACATAAAAACTGTATGTCCCTATAATACTCTTGTTCTAATTTAGAGAGATAAGACATTATTATAAAATATCATCAAATATGTATTTGCTCACAGTCAACTTGTTTCTGGCCTTACTTTGTTGTACACAAGTGATTTGATATTTTATCACAAGTTATTTGATTTCTGTCACACTGTCACAAATGGCACAATGATCTCCAACCCCATCTTTGCCAGGCATGAAAAAGAAACAAAGTACATCACAGATGTTCAGATTGCAGGGTCTTAACTTCTTTCTGGATTTAGGCATAGGTTCCTTTTCTGAGATCAATTTTTTAATCAATTTTAAATGATACTATCAGTGATAGTATCATCTACTATCACTGGCGGAATCCAGATATTCTTTTGCCACATCAAGATCTCCAGTGTGAAAATTCAGCTTAGAAAACATTACTGCATAGGTATTCTCTTTTCAGTTACAACAGAAAACACTTTATTTTCAAAATCTTTTATTTATTATTTTTAAATTAACAAAATTGGTGAAAAATCTTAATTTTTTTTTTAAAGCAGAAAGTTCTCATGCCATCTCTGTACCTTTTGTGGATTTGTATGAAGTGGAACTTTGATAGCTTTATGTTGTGTTTTGATAGTCAACCACTGAATATATCAGTGGTCTCCAACATTCTCTTAGATAATTTCACTGAGTAAATGTTAGAGTACTAGACTCAGCAAGTCTATGCTTGAATTTACAGTAAATATTTGGGTGAATCTAGGGTTCCAGAGTGGAGAGTGGCACACAATTACCTCTCACTGAGCCATGCATGTGGCCTGACCAACTTGGTGAGCACTAAGGACAATAACTCTGGACCCTTGGTTTTCTTCTGATGTGCTGCAATTATTAACAGCACAAGCAGCAATATGAGCACAGCGGCTGCAAGAGCAGTTTAAGCCATTTTTCTTTCTAAATGTAAGCCAATTATAAAATCAGTCAAAAAGGCACTGGTATAAGGTAAGCAGATTTTACATTTATCTTAGCAACTTGCCTTAAATTAAACACAAGTTCTCATATTTTTAACTAACAAGAGTTCAGAGGCAAGAAGTTAGATAGTGAATTTTTTTTAATTCCAGGAGGAAAATATAGTTAGTTTACTAAGATAATGATTATTGTATTATTCTCAAGTTACTGTGTGCAGTCTAAATGGCCATGAGGCCTATTCTGTGTATTCTGAGGTCATTTATTATTATGCTAGAGAGAGGAGAATCTAAATACATACTGAGATCAAAAGGAATGTTTAGTCTTATTTTGGATTTTAAGAAATTTTCTTAAACCAAAGAAAAGTGATAAAAGTAGGTTTTATGTCTCCTAAAATGATGGTAGTTATCAGTGCCCTTCACTTTTGAGAGAACTTGTAAAATTATTCAAAGATGTTTTCCTTCCAAATGCCCAAATTGGTGAAGTAGACCTAGATTTTTCTTTCTGACCCTTAGCCATGTCCCAGTCTTCCAAGAGTTACTTAAAAATAGCAGCCTGCAGCTTTACAGTGTGTTTGGTCTAATTTTGCAAGCTCTGGAGCTTCAGTCATCTGCAGAGCAGGTGTTTCTTTGAATCATCTTTCACCATGTCTTTCCCTGCTGTGGTCTGGTTCATCAAACTTTCAGTCTGTACTTTGCCTCCCTCTGCTCTGATTTCCCAGTTCACTGAATATGTCCATTCTTAATAAGTGGAATGACTCATCTAATGTTTGAGCCACAATTTAGCTGTGGACAGGTATATTTCTGGGAGAAAAAGAAGAATAAATTAAATGATAGAATACCTTAAGGAGTCTCTTCTGCTTTTTGATGTTGTTATGTAACTTTCTCATTACTTTTAAATAGCAGCAAATCATTTCACTGCTAGCATAGTGAAATGGAATGGCATATAAAAATATAGATTCTCTATTTTACACATGCCTAATTATTACATAGTATCACTGGAAAGCAATTTCAAATGTGTAATGATAGAAATAATTTCAGTTTTTCTACACAGGGGGATGTTAAAAAGCAAGGAAATGAAGTAAATTACTCTCAATTAAGAATTTAAGGGTAAAGAAAAAGAATATTGACAAATAGCAACAATGTAGCCAAAATAACACAGAAATTGATTTTTTTTATTAAATTTTCAAAATAAATAGTCTATACTTGCCATTTTTAATCAGCTTTTCTTATTTATATTTTGGATGCTACTCCCTACTGAAGTTATCAGGCACAGCAAAAACTCAATGGTAAATAATAAATGTCCTAGTGTCCAGACAGAAATCTCCCACTAAATAAATAAAGAAAGACATCCACTGAGGAGAACATATATGATCAGAGTTCTTCCAAAAGTCACTGTTGTTTGCTTTTATTTCTTCATTCTTACCTTCTCATGCCCTTTTCTTTACATAAAGAATAAAAGTCAGCCCACAATGCTGGGAGGTGAAGGGGAAAATGCAGCCACTGTCCCTCTGATCCAATTATTCTATATGTGCTTCTGTGTTTCAGTCAGGCTGGAAGCTGGGAGAGAAATGAGCTTACTGAATTTTTAATGATGCGTTTGTTTATGTTCAGTTTACTATTAAGACCTCTTTCTATACATTCCTAAATGCTGCCGTGACTAGGAGAAACAATTTTTCTTTTCATGTCCATATTTTTCATTTCAAGGGAAAACCCACTGATGAATTTCCCAGTATTATCTGTTTCCCACTGCACACCTTTCAAAAATTAAAGCTTCATTTTCAACACATGAGTCATAAGTGAGAGCTCATTTTTAAAGCAAAATTAAATATTGCCCTCCAGAATTCCATCATATTCTTTTTTTCTTGATTCATGTTTATACACATTCATACTCAAAGGGGCACTACATCTAAAAATAAATAAATAAGTGCACATGTGTGCCTGTAAACACAGAGACCAATGGTTGTATGCATGATATGAACTCAGGAATTATGGCTTAGCTCCTGCAGAGGCACAAGAAAATCATATAAACTTTCAAGGCTGGAGTTTATTATCCATTTAGAAGAGTAACAATTCCATGTCTAGTGTACAGCTCAGTAAGATAAGGGCCATGCAGCCTTGAATGAAACATACTTTTCTGCCTAATCCTCCAACTCCCTCTGTGGCAAGTTAGAGAGGCTGACAAATTCTCTAGGTTTTTTCTCCCAAATTAGATTTGAATGAAAAGTGTATTATACTATTTTTCTAAACTCCAAGAGAAAAACTCTTGATAAGATTACAAAATAGAATCAGAAAATCATAAGTAATTTGATATTTCAGTTTTGATATCCATGTCTAATAGCAACATGGGCCATGGATCTACTCTATGACTACGTAGCTTCGCTTGATAAATATTTTATAAATGAGCCATGGTAAGGCCATGCAACACACCAAGAAACTCTCCAAGTTTATTTTACATTTAGAGATCCAAAATTATATAGGAAAGGAAAAAACAATATTTCCCTGCATACACAAAAACATGTAGAACTTGTAACTTTTAAAAATGAAAATTGAGAGTTATACTTATGTTTTATTCTCATGTGTTTCTAATCTTTTTTACATGTCATGGTTTTCACTATTTGCAGTTTTAAATTCTTTGCCCTCTAGCAAAATTTTCATATGGAGCTCCCCTTTTCTGAAAGTAAAATATTCCTTCGATTTTTCAAATATAGATGCATGCAACTCTATAAACGCCATTACAATTGTACCATGTTTGTTTCTGTTTTTAATTTTCATCATAAACATTTAATATATTATCCAGGAATCTTTTAAGTCAGTGAGGAAAAGAGCTATTCAGTAAATTGTTGGGCTCAATTGTCTAGAAAAAATACATCACAAGACAATTAGTTACAAATGAATAGAATATATAAAAATAAAACAAATGGATAGAATATTAGACAAAATGTATGAATACTGCTTCTGTTCAGGAGTTGAGTAAGGCCTAAACATATCAAAAAAAATCAAAGAAGCAAAACCAAAAATGTATTATAAAATTAATTATGAGAAATTTGCCAATGCATTTAGCAAAAATGATAGAATGAAAGACTTGGATATTAATGCCTCACAAAGGGTGGAAGGAACCATTTTGAGGGCTGAAAACATGAGAGAGCCACAGACAACCCTTAACAACAGTGAGAAAAAGGCTAGGAATCTAATAGAAAGATAGGAAATCAGCATGGAGAAGCAGTTAATAGGCAAAGAATATAAATGGCTGACAAGCAACAACCAAAACTATTTATAATGAAATAAACACAAATTAAAATGGTAAGATTTTTTTAGTTTTCAGGTTAACCGTGATTAAAGTTTGATAATGACTCATGTTGAAAACAAAACCATCACTCCTCCAAAACAACTGTGTATAAATTGTACCATACTAATGTTTGATGTTAATAGTAAGGGATCTGGGTACAGAGTACATGAGAACACTCCATACTGAGTACTCACTTTTTCTGTAAATACAAAAATGTCCTAAATTACAAAGTATAGGGGGAAATTCCAGTCCTAAAAGAGGAAACAATAACTTCATTCTAGACTTTCTAGACCATATCATTATCTTCGGAGAATATTTTCAATAAGGGCGAAGACTTTACAACAGCCCTAACTGTCTTATCACTTGTCAATGTTTTAAATAAAAGGAATACCAGAGGAAATTTTCTGTTTTAGCACAAAATATAGAATACAAAATGACAAACGAAAGCTATATATGACAATGATATTCCTGTCATAACTGCTGTTAATATAAGCAGAAATATCCATGCAATTGTGGAAACAGAATGCTCTCTTTTTATATTTGACCCTCTATCCTCGGCTCTGCTACTATCCCATCATCTCTTCCTCAGAGTAGGATATGAACTCCTCAGATTCTGCTTTTGTCTCAGCTACTTTCTATCTCCTGAGACCCTCTCTGAGCTCTTTGAACTGGGAATCTGTTGGGACAAAAACAATTGTGTAAGCAAGATGCCACTGTAAAGTGTGAATGAGGCAGCTTCTTTCTGGAACTCCCAAAAGGAGAAAAATTCCTGGCCTGTAACTTAACGATTATACAGATTAATAACCTGAATCATCTCCTGCAATCTCTCAGTCCTTGAATATGCTCCCAGTAACCTCAGGCTAAAGATAAGTTAGATGTGGGAGACATAATGAGAATAAATTCTTAAAGATCTCAATTGGTCTAGCTATGCTCTTATGAAGCTGGCCAAATATTAAATTTAAAGGAGGCTATTATAGGATTGTGGTCCATCATGTCTGTATACGTCCAGAAAGGACTTCTTATTATATGAGCCATAAGCCAAAATTGATCTATTATCTGTTTTTGCATATATAGTTTTATTAGAACATAGCTATGACTATTCATTTATGTATTTTCTGTGTCTACTTTGGTACTGCAGTGGCAGAACTGAATAGTCATAACAGAAACTAGGTGGCCTATAAAGCCAATAATATTTGCTGCCTGGTCCTTTAGAGAAAAAGTTTGCTAACCTTTGATCTAAGCTATGATGTCACAGAAAATAGAAAGTGCATTCCTTGAAGACGGAATGCTAATAATGACTTTTACTAGCATATTACCGTAACACAAATTTCAGACACTTGATTCTTAACTTTTCTGACTGGATGACCCTTATATAATCTCACAGCCTCTTTTGCTCTTATCTAAGGCCATGCCTTGGACAAACGTGATACAACATGACCTCTTTAAGTGAAAGGATTTCAACCACCCTACCCTTTGCCTTACTAATTACCGAAAATCCTGTTTTCTATTTGTACACAAAGATTTGGACAAACTTTAGGGATTCAAACTCAGTACCACAACTATTTTAAGTGATTATGGCCAAGATTTTTTTCAACTACTGAAGGATATCAAGCAATGTAGTCAAGGTACATTTTAATCCTTCAATAAGATAAATACAAAGAATAATATACTTCATAGAATTTAAAACATCTATAGAACTGAAAGGCACAAAACCATAACACAAAAATAAATTGAAGAGGCAAGTGCAGTTAAATAGTTCTAAGTTTTATAAAATTGAAGAAATATTGAAAAATGTATTAATGTTCATCCTTAATTAACCAACCATTACAATTTTAATCTCTATGATAACCACTATAAATAGAAAACAATGAGTAATAGATTTTTAAAAGATAAAGTAAACTCTGAAAACATTCATTTAGCCCAAGGAAAGCACACAAGTGAGGAAAAGGAACATGGAACACTTGAGATAAAATGGAAAATAAACTGATCAAAACCCAAATATATCAATTAGTGTAGTAAATGTAAAAGGACTAAATATTCTGATTTAAAAAATGTATTCAGACCAGAGTAAAAACAAAACATTAATTAATAATGATGTGCTCTTTAACAGGGACATACAAAATATAAGCAGCCAGAAAAGCTGAAAATAAAACTATGGAAAATGATTAACTATGTAAACTATAATTTTAGAATTAAAATTTGACAGTATAATAAGGGAAACAACTACATTTATAATTGTAAGACAAAAGCTAACAATCCTCTATTTCAGTAACTTCTACAATAACTGATAAAATTAGTGAAAAAGAAAAGTTAAATAACATTAAACAAATTAATTGATAGAAAATTTAACTATTTGATTGCATCTTTTTAATTTGTATAAAATATTTATCACAATTAGCAGGAAATTTACATCCATAAACATATATGTTAGAATAATGGCCCAAGCCAAAGATTCCTATATTTGAAAAAGAAAATAAAAAGAAAGGAAAAGAATGAATATTAGAAAGAAAAGATCAGAAACTAATAAAGTAGATAAAAATTACACTATAGAGAGAGGCAAGATAAAGCAAAAACTTGACTCTTTGAAAAGACCAACCAAATTAATAATCCACTGTGAAAGCTGATAAATGTATAAATAGGAATATAGTTATGGTCATCGGTATTAGAACTTAAAAGAATGTATTGCCACAGATACTACACACTTACAAACATACGGTGACATTATAAGCCATTTTGTCTCCCAAAATTTGCAACTCTAGATGAAATCCACAATTTGCAGCACTCATACAAAATGATTCTATTGCTTCTAGTAATGCCCAGGAAGCTTCTATTGGACCAATTCTATTGCAGTTAAAAATTATACAGTTTGGACAAAATATAAAAATCAACTACATAAATACACTGGAGAGCAACCAAAGGCAGGCAGACTCTGGAAGGGTCTCTACACGTGAACAAATCTTAAGCATAAAGTAGGTGCAGCAATTTAATAATATTAGGTAAAGTGGACTTCAGGACAAAGTCATTCAAGTCAAGTTTCTTTATAATAGCACCATATTGGAAAACAACCTAGTTTTTCTTCTTTATGAACAGAAGGATACATAGAAACTGTGACATATTCACAGAATGGGAAACTGCTTGATGATGTAAATAATACGTGATATATATGTATATAAAACAAAAAGTCAGTGAAAGAAAGCCTAACACAAAAGAACACAGCCTATATGTCTGCATTTATATGAGTTGCTAGAAAATACAAAACTATTTATAATATAGGGAGATAAACATAGCACTGTTGCCTCTTGGGTGTAATGATTGACTGGCATGAGATAACATTCTAGAATGATCATAATGATAAAACCTGAGGGAGATTTGTTATAAGTGTCATAGCAAATTGCTTAAGACTTGTGTATTTCAATCTATATGAATTTTACTTAAAATCATAAACAAATATTAAAGTAAAATAATATGAGTGCTGAAAATTTTAAGGGTAAAGCATATGAAAGTGGGCAACTTACTATGAAATACACTTAAAAAGATGGTTTGATGGATATATAGTAGGATAGATAAATAGGATTATATGTGAGAAGGCAAACAAAAAAGTTGAAGTACAATCTAGGAGGAGGTTATACAAGTGTTCAGTGAAGAAGGTTTTCAATTTCTTTATGCTTGGAAAGTTTTACTAAAAGCATTAGGGAGAGATGGCACACACAAAAGTAGAAAATCAAAAAAAAAGCTCTCTATCAAATAAACCATAAATAAAAATAGTCTCTCATAGAAAATTTCAACCCTAGATGGATTCTTATTGGTTTCTTCCAAACTTCAAGGAATAATAGTCCCAAGCTTAAACAAACATTTCCATGGAATAGAAAAAAAGGGTAAATTTTTCCACAATATTCTTAGTACTCAAACCTAATGACATTAAGACAAATAAAAAGGATATTACAATGAAAGAAAATAACAGAAACTATTTTGTAAAGGTTAGCTAATTAAATTCAAATATATTAAAAGAAAATAGATTACAAACAAATGTTTTATTGAAGAAATTTAATAATGATTTAACATGGAAAACCAATCAATATAATTCACTCCATAACAGAATAAAGAAGAAAAATAAGAGTAAGATTACTTTAATATGTACTGAAAATGTATTCAAAGATTCTTTACACATATTCTTGTTAAAAATTCTTAACAGAAAACTTGAGTAAACACTTCTGAAGTCATTAGGCAAATTGTCAAAAATATATTTAAAGATAATCTTATTAGTTATCAGGAAAATTGAAATCTTTTCATGAAATCACTGCACTCTAACAATAATTTTTGAAAGTGAAGTAAAAGTAAACAGCTAAAAATAAATATGTAAATATTCAGGTTTTAATTGAAAATTATACCAAAACCCAGGAAAAAAAACTCAATAAAAAAGGAGAATCAATAAATATCTACATTGAGATGAAAGAGATATTAGAATTATCTGACAGGGACTTTAAAGCAGCCAGAATAAAAGATCAGCCAGCTATTACTAATACACTTGAATCAAACAAACAAACAAACAAACAAAAGCACCAGCAAAGAAATAGAATATATAAAAAAGGAGCAAATTAAAAACTTAGAATTTAAAATACAATAACCAAAATTAAAAACAAAATTGGACAGTAGAATGGAGGACACAGAGGAAGAAATCAGTGAACTTGACGAGAGAGAAATAAAAGTAAGAAAGATAAGCTTTCTGTTCTTTAGTCAAATTGATAAATCTTAAGTAGAATATAATGACTTATTTATATATAATGTAATGCTTAGACTATATCAATAATAAAGCTATTCAGAAATATTTGCTCAAAAACATTATAATTAAATAAAAAGAGAAAACTAAAAAATGTTCAAGTAACCCAGAAAAGTCAGGAAAAATAACAGAAAGAGAGAAATAATAGAACAAATATTCATAAAATGTTTAAAAAGTAAAATGATGGACTCAAGCCCTAGAATATCAATAATTATAATAAACATAAGTGACCTATGCATACCAGTTAAAGGAGATATTAGGAGAATGAAATAACAATCCTGACCCGTGTACATTCTGTCTACAATAAGCTCACTTCAAACAAACAGTATAGGCAGTTTTAAAGTACAAGAATAAAAAAGTTTTTATTATACAAGCATTAATTAAAAGTAAACAGACAAGATGTCTGACTAGATGCAGCCAGTACCTCTTCCAGTGAGAGACCAGTCCAGCAAGAAGACCAGACACTCTCAGTACATCTTCGGAAGGAAGGCATTGAGAAGGGACAGAGGGAGGACACAGACCCTGGACTGAAAGTGGAGCAAGCTGGAAACCCTGTACGAAGTTGCTAAGTGTTAGGACTTGTTTCTCTCCTCAAGTGACTCCTGGGTAAGGGGTGGGTTAAATAGGTGTGGAGTGGGCCACTCTCACCATAGACCTTTGGAATCCCACCTGCAGAATACTCCATAACCCCACAGATATTTGAGCTGTTAGTGAGAGCTGCTAGATGAATTTGTAGGTACAGGACTCCTAGCTACATAAGGAGGCTGAGGCCTAAGAATCAATTGAACCCAAGAGGCAGAGGTTGCAGTGATCCGGGATCATGCCACTGCACTCCAGCCTGGGAAATAGAATGAGACTTGTCTCCAAAAGAAAGTGACTCTCAACATCTTTCACCATTATTAAAATGCAAATTAAAATTGCACTGTGATATTATGGCACAAGTATCAGAATGACTAAAATAAAAACATAGAGACAACATCAAATCTGGGAAGGATGTGGAAAACTGAATTATTCATATATTACACGTGGTAATAAAAACTGATACCATAACTACGAAAAACAGTTTGGTAATTTCTTTTCAAAACTAAACGCAACTACCACACCATCCAGCGATTGAATTACTGGGAACTTACACCAGGAAAATGAAGTTCACCCCAAAATTTGTACACAAATGTTTGCAGAAACTTTATTTGTAATACTGAAAATCGGAAATCATCTAAATGACTTTCAATTTGTGAGCAAACTGTAGTGTATCCATAAAAAGGAACACTACTCGGTGATTAAAAGGAAAATATTTTTGATACATACCACAATCTTAGCAAATTGCCAGAGATTTATTAATGACAGAGTCAATCCTAGTGATTGCATACTGTATGAAGCCATTTATATAACATGTTTGACATAAGAAAGTTATAGAAATGAAGAACTGATTAGTGGCTTCTAGGGAGAAGAAGCCACTAAGATATTAGCATTTGGAAGATATTACCATTTGGCAAAACTGGGTAAAGGGAACATGGAATAACATGGAATATCTCTGTGTTATTTCTGATAACTATATGTGAATATATAATCCCAAAATAAAATTTTAAGAATATATTTTTATTTTGCATATCAGGTAGAATTATTAATATATAACAGTTTAGATTTTATGTTATCATCGCTAAATAGATACTGTGATTCAACTCAAGTGTATTGCTCCTTTTGAATTTTTACAATAGTATGTTGCAATGATTTAGAAATTTTTCCCAGAGTTGATTTTGCCTTGAGAAATTTCCTGATATTTATTGTCCCATATAACAGTTTCTAATGATGAGAATAAAATTATTTTCAATAAATTAGAAATAAAATTAGATTGTGATGTAGTTTATATTTTTAAGTATAACTTTTACTCTGAAATTTGCATATGTATTTTAGTTTAAAAATACTTTTATTGTATACTAAAGAGTTTATTACCAGTTAGATGTTACCTTAGTCTCATATGCATAGAACATTCATTTAATTTTAAAGCCAATAACATAAAAATAAATAACAGAAATGTATATGACCTTGAAAATTCTGAGAGTATTAAGAACATATATTTAAAAGACCTAGAAGTGCATTAAAATGGAATTACAGCATTTCAGGCTTCTGAAATCTATTTCAAGTATAAATGAACATACAGAATATCCAGACTTTATGTTAATACTAAAGAATTATGGGAAAATGAGCTCCAGAATATATGCTGATGAAGTGCCTACATTTTATGGCTGATTCTGAACAGGCTGTAGAATGTAGCAAAGCTTTCTTTGAACATTTACCAAGAGTGCTATACAAAAAGAGTATTCATTAACATTAACATTAAGCACTACAGTGAGGAAGTTTTGCTTTTCAAAATTTTACTGAGTTGACCTCATGGTATGTCAATAATGTTAACATACCTTCAGCAGTATCTTCAAATGAACTCACTACTGAGATTATCTTCGTTACCACTTTTTTTGCAAGGTGATTTTGTAAAAGACTGCTATCCATGGAAGATTTTTTTTTATGAAGATACCACATTACCTCATCAACACAATCTTCTCCGCATCTGAAAGGGCAGTGCATACTCAAATACTTTGGGTAAAAAAAAGTTTTGTGTTTCTAAAATTCATTTTCTATAGAATTTATAAACCAAATATGAATAGCTAGATTAAAAATGCATTTATTTGAAGAAAATGGAGGAACACAAATAATACAAATAATAGCTGAATTACTGGAATTGAGAAAGTCAAGATGTATTTCTGGAGGTTAAAGATCACACAAGATTTTCACTAAGAATCTGGAGAAAAAAGATGTCTAAATTATCCTTCTTTTTGCTCTCTGTTAGTGCAAAGTACTAAAAAAAGAGTTCCATTCACTTATTTATTTTTTAATTTATTATTTTTTGGGGCAAAGTTTCACTGTGTCATCCAGGCTGCAGTGCAGTGGTGTGGATCTCAGCTCACTGAAAGCTCCGCTTGCCAGGTTCAAGAGATTCTCCCACCTCAGCCTCCCCAGCAGCCAGGATTGTATGCATGTGCCACCACACCCAACTAATTTGTGTATTTTTAGTAGAGACAGGGTTTCGCCATGTTGGCCAGACTGGTCTCAAACTCCTGACCTCAGGTGATCCACCTGCCTTGGCCTCCAAAGTGCTGGGATTACAGGCATGTGCCACCGCACCCGGCTCAGTTTCATTCATTTAGATGTAGTCACGAATTCATCATTTCACTAATGAGAACCCCAGGATATCCTGTTTTAAAGACACCATAAACTTCTACAGTGGGGATGGATGTAATTTCAAAAAAAGAGACTGAGATGACTTGAGCCAAACCAGCAGAAATAGATACTGGGCAGCGAATGAAAGAAACATTTATTATAGTTGGTTCCAAGAACCAGCAAAATAACATCTGTGGACATTGAATCAAATATGGTATACTTAAAACTTTAAATAAAATGTTTATTTTTGTAATAATTTTTAAAAATGGAAATTTCAGCTTGACTGTTGTCTCACCATGAAGGAAGCACATAAACATGTATCTATCCTATGTCGAAAGTCATTTACTTTCTTGAGATTATTGATGCATGAGAATCATCTGATGGGAATGTAGCTGTTCAAAGGGGGATGAAGACAACATTATAGCAAAATATGATCTTTCCTGACAAAGAAAAAATACTGCAAACCCTCATACTTTTTGAGGCAAATTATCGGTAAAATTATTTTTTATATACTGATACATTTGCTTTCTAGGATTTCTGGCATAATATAATGCTGCAGTTGGAATGGGGTGTTAATCTACTTGCTAGAAATATTACCTTACTGACTTTTTTAAAGAATTCAGAGGGACATGTAGAAGTCAGTACATTTGACACCCTGGTTAAAAACAAAAAGCAGTGCAAAAATGGTATTTTAAGAGTCAAATTTCTAGCTTGCAACTCCAGGAAACTCCTTCAGGATCAAGATCAAATAAAGTGGTCCAAACATTTTGTAGTTGTACATTTTGTACTTTTCATACCTTAAATTTCTTCCAGAGGCAATTATGGCTCTCTCAAAAAAAATATATTTGGAACAATTTTGGGCTGTCTAGCTTGAGAATGATTTTTCAAGTGTCATGGGGTTTTTAAATTCTAAGTCTCTGCCTTCATACAATGTTCAGAAATAGCTACTTTGTTCTTATTGCTAATCCTGACCTTGCCAAATTAAGAGCCTTGCTTGTTCACAAACTGTCTGATGGCACCAAATAATCAATTGATAACTACTTAATAATGGTGTCATCGTTAGCATAGGATTAGTGGAAAGATTGATGAAAACAAGAAGTTTTACAATTGACTGTATAGCTCTGATTTTACCTGTACTTGTCTCAAAACTTTGAAGTATCAAGAATAATCAATATTACGTCAAGCCAATCCCTGTAGGCATATGCAGACTCTCATAGGCATTAATGATACTGAGGAAACTGTATGAATAGCTCGTTCTTATGAATCAACAAAGCTTCCTCTCCCTAGAATTCATTGTCCTGAGGAGTATGCTCCTTGTAGCAAAAGGACTGAGAGCTCAAATATTTTCATCGTTATTAGAACCTCTCTGATGGATTCAGTCAATTCCAAACAGATTTACTATAGAAAAAGTTACCAAGGCCCTATCCCACTTACCTTTTTCACTTCCCAGAATCTCAAGAATCTCATACTAGGGTAAGAGGCAGTCAGAACTGGTGATTCAGACTTAAAATTAGGACTGAAATATTTGAAGGCAGTGGATGATTTTGGCTCAGTGTTTGGCTTAAACTGAAAGTTCTTTCCAACCAACTATCCTGAAACAGTAGGAATGTATGAAGTACAGGAAGCCCATGCCTATTATGGTGTAATGCCTTGTTATTCAGAGTGTCCTGTGGGCTATCAACATGGGCTCTTAGATTACTCATTGAATTAAATTCTGCGTTTAAAAATTATCTCCAGCTGATTTTTATGCATAGTAAAGTTTTACAAGCTTTGGAAACAAGTCAAAGCTGAAAGTATAAATGAGTAAAATAGACTTCTGTTTTCAAAAACTGTTTCCCCTTAAAACATTTAATAGTACCAAGACAGTATGTAAAAGAGCATCACAAACCTGAGATACCACTGACGATCAACAGTTACACGTAGAAACATCAGAAACAAAAGCACCAGAAAATAGTGTCAACCAGAAGACTGATGACAATTCCAGTTTTTTCTCCAAGAAATAAATGTGAACAGAACTGGCAACTTTGTACAGAATGAACTCAAAATGTTTTTGCACAACGGAATGGGTAACAAGACACCCAAATCCAGTAGCACATGGCTTTTGGATATTGTAAGATAATGGTATTTCTATGTTAATGATTTCCTTTTATATATTCAATTCCATCTTTTTTGCATGATTTCAAACTCATAGATTCCACCAACTATTTGATGTTTATGATTGGATATTTAATTTCCAACTTGACTTTGGGAGGCCAGGAATTCAATACCAGCCTCAGTAACATAGTGAGACCCCATTTCTCTAAAAAAGTAACACGTTTAGCTGGGTGTGGTGACATGTGCCTGTAGTGCCAGTTGTTTGGGAGGCTGAGATGAGAGGATTGCTTGACCCCATGTGTTCAAGGCTGCAGTGAGCTATGATCATGCCACTGCACTCCAGCCTAGATGACAGAGCAAGATTCCATCTCTAAAAGAAAAAAAAAATTAAAAAGTAAAAAACAAACTGTAAACTCAATGACAGGCAAAAACTTGATCTTTCTTATAAATGATATAACACATCTTTAAACACAGTTAAAATTAATACTTATTAGGTATTTTATGGGAGAAAATTTGAAGAAAAATACAAATGGATCTTTGAAAGAGCAATTGAGAGAAAAAAAGGATAGAGAAAACTTCTATTTTATTACAGGCTGATGAAGCCATTCAACTAGTTAGATATGCCATTCAACTAGCTAAATATTTCTTAAACTTAATATGGAAAGAGGGATTTGTAGAAAGCTGAGAAAATCAAATAATTTATAATTTATCTTTATAAAAAAACAGTAACTACATAATATATGGTGTATTTTATTGATTGATTACTTGACTGATTCATTAACAGAATATCCATTAATGCTATGTTAATCCAAGAATCCTGTCAAGACCACGAATCACAAACACAAAAGGGAAGCAACTCACATAAATCACAGGTCCCCGTTGACATACAGCAGATAGTATTCTGCTCTGATCTAATCTTTGACAAAATCCACTAATGTGATAATTTTTAATTTTTGTATTATTTTGTTCTCTGTTGTTTGTCCCTCCCTGGATATGATCAAGAATTACTTACTCTTGATCATATCTAGGGATAATCTACAAAGAACTAAAACAAATTTACA